>JAQFYB010007049.1:0-11313 GCA_034694085.1 Pogonognathellus longicornis
GGCAATAAGTCGGAAGGACAAAATATAGGATAAAAACTTCCCATTACAGCCTTGTAGAGCGTTTTCTAAATATTCAGGATATAAAATTTCATTTATATCTGTGAATTTTTTTTGGTCCCTGCGCGCATTTGAACTGGCGTTCTGCTGAGATTCTTGTCATATTCAAACAATGCATTGCAGCATATTCAAAGAACACTACCAGCATCAGAAATATTTCACAAAGAAATTTCCAGCATGCGTCCTTTTGGTATACGTTACGGTCCTCTGAAGGCAGTTAAATACAAACACGTATTCGATTTCTATGAAACAATTTTAAGTACGCTGATCCTATTTTTGTATATTTGAGAAATAATTGATGCTTTTATGAAATTGACCATATTGATTCACATTGGCATAACGGCATAGGCATATCAGCATTTTCAATTCAACTTTTCACTTGCGCATCATAACACGTTCTTAGAACAAATCCATATAAACACAGGACAAGAAGATACTTAAAGTAGAAAGTACGATAGCTGTGTATTGTATAGTGTCTTGCAGTATGCGTATTCATCTTACTACCGTCATTGTTGGATTCGTAAACTGAAAGGAAAAAAACTGGAGGTCATATCTTGAGAAAAAATTCAAGAGTTCACAAGGAACAGAAAGGTAGAACCAACTTATATAGCGTATTAGTTTTAATGTTTATTTTAGAACTCGGCAGCTGAGGAGTCAGCAACTATTAATACATAGGGCTGAGCTCTATTGTCCATAAGCTCTAATGTCCATAAGCTCTAGTGTCCATAAGCTCTGTTGTTCATAAGCTCCAGTGTACGAAGCTCTATAGTGTACGAAGTTCTCCTGCGTCCATACGCTCTGTTGTGCACCAAGCTCTAGCGTACGGTTACCAGATATTGGAACTACAGACACTTACGGAAAAATACTTATATGTGTGCGAGAATAGCAATTATGACCACATAGGTTATTAGCTTTTTGTTACTATAAAAAAAAGGAGCAAATTTATGATTTTTTAAAAATAAAACAAAAAAATTACGTCTGCGTGAAGTATTTTTAAAAATTCAGCGAAAATTTTAGTTTACATACAAAAGGTGGGAGAATTAAACCTTTGATCGCTCCTCACGCCGAATCCTGAATATCCTATGTGGCTATTTTTCCTAGGGAAACACACATATATTTTACGCGAACCAAAACATCTTATTTCGTATGAAAAATACGGAAAAACACGGATAATCCTACTTAATCAATGTATAATACATGCGTAAAAGTTGATACATTGTAAAAATTAAAATCTAATATTCGAGTGCAGAGCAAATGTCAATTGAATGTTTTGTTTATTGAAATCTCATATTGTACAGCATAAATGCTTTGCATCAGCTTTTCCCATGTAAATAGTGTGTATACATATTTTGTAGATTTTGGAACCTTCCATATTTTTAAGTATTTTCGTATTTTTACGCGTTTATCCATATTTCCAGGAACAGAAAGGCTTACACTCCTGGAAATACCAACCTTGGTTAAAAATGTTTTCGTGCATTCTTTAGCGAGGCCGTAGAGAATGAGAATGCAATGAAAAGTGGGAATTGTGCATATATGCATATATTATATATTTGAATATATTTAAAACTATAGCGAACGATGTATTGGAATTGCGGAAAGTATGAAATTTGCACTTAGCGCAAATTTTTTGAGATTTAGGGCACTTTGATGCTCTAAATAACCTATTTTTTAAGATTTCGGACGAAGGACACTTGCTCTAGTGCCCTGCCGCTGATGCACCCTTGGCCCAGATATATTCCATATAAAGCGGAGAAATGCAAAGATAAGGTTTACTATCAATGTGTTATGAATTATTTAAATGTAGTAAAGTATAAGCAATTGAACCGAATTATGAAATTAACACCAATTAAAATGAAAGACTTGATCATTTCCCATGAATAATTATGGGCATTACGTACATAAACCAGCATAATACAATGCAAATTAAGCGGAGTAAATAAACTACAATGATGACTAGTAAGTCAGTGACCGTACTCTTAGCGGGAAATGAGTTGATGCAAACTGTGATTATAATAAATAGCTATAATGTTAAAATCATTCACATTCGCGTATAGGCAGTCTAAGTCTTTACATATGAAATTGAAGATTAAGAAATTTGAAATATGTTTACACTGCATTATTATTTTTAAGTTTGCTAATTTAAATGTTACATGTTTATATCAAAGCCCGTTTCGTGTAGCTTTGATTTCAATATTAGGTAACTTACACATACCTATGTATATCAATGATATTTCCAGGGTTCGCCTTACGCATTTCGCATGCGAATTTCGCAATGCGAAAAATGCGAATTACGCGCGTAAAATTATGCCCTATTTATCGCACTAAGTGCGAAAAATGCGAAATATTGAAAAAGTCAAATAGCGTGAGACTGAAATGCTAAAATGGACTATGAGTTTATTCATGGAAATATATGTAAAAAGCAAAAATACCAATCTGAATTCAAAATGTAACTCACACGATTCCAACCATATCAGTCATTTTAATCACCTTTATTAAAGACAAATTAATAAATAACTGAATAAAATAACTCAAATTACATTATTGTACACATATTTTTTAAGAAGCTGATTCATACAAATAAATCATTTCCACATTATGATAACACATGTACACTTTACAATCAATGTGGAAAGAATGAAATTAAATTATATTTAAACCTAAATTGATTACATAGATTATTTCATTGACACTGGCTCAAAGTTTATTGGCACTGGCTCAAAGTATATTGGCACTGGCTCAAAGTTGACAGTCTTTGAAACATGTACGAACAACTTGCATATTAAATATTTCTACTTTGCATTAATCCAAGTTATCCTCTTTCATATATACATCTTCCTTGTTTTGAGCTTTAAAGTATTGGTATATGAAGCAGAGTTTCGAACTTTTCTGAATTTCAAGTTTATTCCAGGTTTTTGACATTATATTACCTAAAGCTGAGAATGATCTTTCAATTCCTGCTGAGCTTGCAGGTAACTTCATCAACCCAATCGCTAATTTGGATAACCCAAACGGCAAACGGTGTGCATCGTTTACTGCAGCCCACCAATTACTAGGGGACATTTCTGAGGAAACTGTTTCATCCAAAAATGCTGATGGATAAAAGCCTGCGTCTCCTAACTTTAAGTTCGCTGCCGCAATGACAAAATGTGGACTTTTGCCTTCCAAAAATTCATTGCCCAGTTTTAATAATTGTGGAGATAACTTTGCTCCTACAAACAAAACAATCATTAAAAGTTGGAAGTGTAAATATGTATTGTTAATACCATTACGTACATTGGTCAATACTTACCCCTGTGCTTTGGGTTCAACATATAAGCCGCTAAACTGGCAGGTGGGACTCCTTGTACCATTCGACCTTTCAATTCATTCTGTAAACAAATTTCAGGTCCAAGTTTTTCTTGTAGCTTTAACCAACATGAAACTGCATCAGCGACGGTTGACTGGTCCTGCTGAAGCTAAATTGCAGTAAACTTAAACTTTAGATAATCATTGTAAAGGTGAGTCAGTGCCGATGTGTTCGAGCCAGTTACCACCGTTTAATTATAGTAATAGTTATGCTCATATATGTAATATATATATGATTAGATATGCTTATTTTAAAAATTACCTTATCCAGTGACATTGCTACAGGTTTCAATATTTTCACTGCTCTTGAAACATTTAACTACATATTGTCAACATCTTGTATAATGATTTTCACCTCCGCTGCCATGTCTTTACATCCACCTTCCCTGGAAATTTCCAGGTATTTGGTTTGGTTCGTCAAAAATGACTCAAAGCAATTAATTTGTGAATTCCAACGGGTGCTGCATGGAATAACAGGTCGACGTCCTTGTTTCTTTTGTAAACTTGCGGATGCAAAATGAGTATTTCTAAAGTAGCGTTTTACTAAGACGACTTTTTTTCTTAAATCTGTGTCTGTAAAACTGTTCCCTATGAGATTAAGCAGATGGCTATTACAACCGTAGAAATACATATCAGGGTATTTTGTGGACAAGCTGACACGCATTTTTTTCATCACACTGCAATTATCAGTAACACAGCCTATTACGTTTGCCCCATAATCTTTTTCAACGCGTAGTACTTCCTCCTGAAACAGTTTCTGGCAATATTCAGCTGATTTGACATTGGTCTCGGTGCTTACAGCTCGAAGAAATATATTTTTGGTCCCAGATGTGGCAGAGTGAGCAACAATGGGCTGATTTTGTGTCGAACTCCATCCGTCTTGTTGTAGAACAATTTCTTTGTCTTTCAAGATGGAAAACACCTCATCATTTATCTGATTGTAAACTGTGTTTAATATGGAACAACCAACGATTTTTGCGGATGGAATTTTATAAGATGGCCGTAGAACGTTTATTAGTTTTTTGAACTCTTCATTTTCAACTGTATTGAAGGATGCATTTGTACTGAATATAAATCTTCCTAATAAGACATCAATATTTTTTTGAACTTGTTCAGAAGTCTTGCACACAAAACCAAGTAAAGGTGTTTTTGTTGGAAGATTTGCTGGTACTGGTTCAGTAGATTTTGATCTCCCTGACGCTGACTCAGCAAAGGACAACACCTGATTGCCTTTACACGGTGTAACAGATTTGTTGTTTCGTTTACACTTTTCATAATGTGTACGTAGCCGTTGAGCTTCAGCGTTGATGCTTTGTTTACAATAATTACATACTGCCTTCTTCCTATTTCCATTTTCAGATTCTATTGAAGCCATAAAATGGTTCCAAATTGGATCTTTAGTTCTTCCTGAAGTTTTGGCCTTTCTTTTGCAATTTGCCAACCTTTTCTTCTTCTTTACAGTTTGATTTTCATCATTCTCAATAACCAGTATTTCCTCTATCTCACTGTCGCTGCTACGGGTTTCTAATCCAATGCTGGTGGGACTTCCGGTTTCCACATCTTCTAATAATTCATCTTGTACATTATCATCGGCATGAACCATTTCGTTTTCAAAATTGTTTCCCAGGTTGGTATCATCGTTCGAAATATTGAAATCATTGGGTTGCACTTGTTCTTCAAATTCGTCATCAGTCGCTAGCAAATTAGAATTGTCACAGCAGTAATCCCATCCGGCAGAGTTCAGTTCTTCATTTTCAAAAATTATACCGTCACCTTGTAAACTCATCTCCTCTTCCTCCATCATATTCTCTTCCTCCACGTCCACAACCTCATCTTCTTCAATGTGGATTCCTTCTGAAATATTTAAAGATGTTTATAAAATCGCGAACATTTGTATTTTCATTTTAAGAAAATACGAGTATTTTTCTATATTAATGAAATTCGAAATTACCCATCACTTCAATTTGCTCAATTTTCTGATATTCCATTGTGGTTGAGACACCTGCACTGGCTCGAAGATCTTGGAAATCTTCGGCGCTGGCTAGGTGTTTCCCAATTGTTTCTTCCGTTCCTCTGCTTGCTCGCTTCCTTAATATTGTACCCTCCATATCTTCAAAATTTTAAAATACATGTATAATTTAAATGTGAATAACTAAAAAATATAAACCAGTAAACTAGAACATGTCTATAATCAATTGTTGTAGTGTTTAAATTATTTATTACCTGAATATGCTCTAGCTCTGCTCTAGCAGAGCGATGAAAACATTCTCTATAGTATATTTAAACCTAAAAATGATTTAGTGTGCCTAAATAATTTGTCCTTTGAAATGTTCCTTAAAAATTTTGTTAAAAGATGTTTCTGAGCCAACATGAAATATCAGTTTCAGAGCGTAAGAAAATTATCAGAGCCTAAGATAATTATCAAAGCCTAAGAGAACGATAAACTCCTAAGAATATAAGAGCCTATGAATATATTAAGACCCTACTAGAACTATAAGCGCCCACGAGAATTATACGAGTCTGCAAGCGCCTACGAGAACAGGAAAACAATAAACATATACGATGAAAGATTATTCATTTCGCGGTTGTCGCACATAGCCATTCTTTTAGAGTTGCCCCGTAAAACCAAGGATTCTAAAAGTTGAGATGGGATTTGAGAGCGAAACATAAACACGCCTAGGTAAGAGCTACGGTTTAGCTTTCATTGATACTCATTCCCATCTCTATTTTGTGCCTTTTTGGTAAATCGGAAATTGACCCGCTTCTGCAGCCCATTTCCAATTTTTGATTTACACATCTGATAGATAATACGATAATCGACCTTACTCCAAGTTTTCTTTTTGGAAATGAATTTTTTGAAATTATTATACCCCATTTTTGGGGATTTCCCATAAATTGACAATTTTTCAAAAAAGTGAAATATACAAAATATTTCTCTTACTAAACTAAACATATTCATAAACTCCACGTGCTGCCCCACTAGGATCTTTTAAGAATCCACGGGCGGTACATTTGTTTAGACCACCGCAGGCCAAATACGAATCACGTACAGTTCTGAGACAACAAACTAAGTAAGGATGAGCATTTGTTATGTGTGACATCATGCGTGTTCCCATCTCCAATAACGACCCCCATTTCTGGGGTGGAATCATCGCTGCAAGTACGTGTCTGCTTGCTCATTATAAAAAAGTTAAAGTTTAGGGGACAAATGTTGTTTTTGTAGTTGGTGTGGTACCAGCCCCGAAGCGCGGTTCCAGTCCCAACAAAGGCTCAGCAGCACTAAAAAACAATTTTAATTTTACCTAAGGACTTAGGGCGGGATATACACTAGGCATACCCCTCCCCCCGTCCTCTCGAAGATGCAAGTTATGATACGGGGTTGGATTTTGGGGTAACGGGGCTGGTCCTCTTCCCGTATCAATGGCATCTTGTCATTGAGGGCACCCCTGCAGTATTTACTAACTCTAATGATTATTTAGTTCATTCCGTGCCGTATAGTCATGGGTTCCATTGTAACAGTACTTGGTTGTTTGAAAATTCCAACATTTAATATCTACCAAACCGCTAATTTTCGCAACTGATTTATGGGGCAATGAAAGTGAGTGTAGATTGTGTAGAATATTCTAAAATTAATTTGAGTTGTGGAACTGCGTAATTTCCCATACTATTAATAGTCTAAATTTAAACAATATAAAACTATAGGAAAAATATGACGTAATGCAAACTGTCGTTGGAAACTTTTATTGGCTACAAATTTTTAAATTTCGAAACGTGTGCATGGTTAAGGAGTCCGGAATGTCAGCAATACAATATACAACCAGTAAAAAACATGCAAGTTTATGTTGGAATATCGCCTTTCTGTCGTAAAAAATTGCTCATTTCACACCGTGCGGCCGGTACACAAACGCCCGGGTCGACTGGATGATTTGACTATTAAATTGTAATAATAGTCACATTCATCTCAGTCTCATGACCAAATTTTGATAGAAAACAAACACGCTATTTATAGATTGGACTTTGAGGAAGGTAAATTGGAGGTTTATGGAATTCCGACAGAGTGGTGTTCCCCTTGTTAAGCTTCTTTGGGAGAAACATGGTAGTTTAACGTAGCAACTAGTGTCAAGTATGAAACTTGCTAATCATTTTCATCAGAATCTACATAATCTACATTGTGTAAAAAATCATTTTTGGCAGTAACTGCAACTGGCTCCAGAGCGTTTAGAAAATGCGCGCCGCAGGGGAAATCAAGTTCAGGGTAAAGTAAATTCAATGATTTGCTTTTGCTGTTTGTTTTGTACCTAACGTTTCTACACACACTGAACAGAAATGGTTGTGAAATAAGGTTGAGTTGATGGCTACAATTCCTTGAAGGCATGGTCTTATTCTATCCGTATTTAGTCGCATTTAAAGAGAATACGTCAATATTATGTATAAGGTGATTTTAAAAGGCAAATATATCTGTAATTGTAAGATGCTTTAGAAGTTCTGGAAAATTTTTAGCCATCCGTAACCGTGCTCCAACGGATTTTAATTAATTTCTTTGAGTGACTAAACTGAAGACGCAATTTACATGCACAGACAGATTTAGAGATAATAGGGCTACAAAAATAGATATTATCAATATTGAAAATTAAGAATTAAGTTTACACAATTAGAGCGAGCGGATTTAAAAAACAATTAAAATACTTATTGGACTGATTTGTATTTTTATAACTATTACTGCTTGCCAATAGGGGAAGGTTAATCTATAAACTGTGGATGGCTTTTGGTGTCCCGATTCGAAACCAATGAAATGTACTGAATTTATTTAGTACTTGAAATTCTGGAGATAGACATTTGGCATAATGATAATCATGCATTGCTTTGCTCTCTCCCATGCCTTTAGTCGCTGTCACTGGATAGACAGACTAATATAGAAAAGATAATCAATTATGCATATCAATGTATGTTCAATGAAGTGAAGATAGGCAATCCTCACCGCCAGTAGCCTTCGCTGGTGGTCCTGGGTCCAACTCGTTGCACTAAGTAGGAAAAGCATTATGTGGGAAAATAGATGTACAGTGAGGCCCATTAATTAGCTTAAATGATTTTTACAACGTTCCTACTCCCCAAATGGGGAAGGGATATATAAGATATGTATATGAAATGATGCTCTAACCGATTCTCTATCAGAAAAAAATTAAATTAATGTTGTAGCACTTATGGTTGTTGAGATATTGCTGTTTAAAAAATGCAGGTGTAGCTCAAAAGTTGAACCACACAAAAGTTGTATCGGTTTTGGCTTGCGTCTCATCTATCCAAACGTTTGGGTTATTTTTCTCGAGGAACGTTACATAGACATCCTACTGAAAATTTTGAAGAAAGAAATATGACCTGTAATTCAAAATAGTGACCCCCAGCTTATGAAGGACAGTGTGCCTGATATCGGTTAAAAGTAAGAGCTTGGCTAAACGAAAACTTGAAAAACGGATGATGGATTTAAGGTGATGTATCGGCAGAATGACTATCTAGGATTAACCGGACGTAACCCTTTGCGACTTTTTACTACCCTAATTTTTAAGGGAGCTTTATAGGCAAACGTGTTTAGTCGCAAACCGAACACCTCAGAAAACTGAGAAGATTCATCACGGAGGTTATTGCCATAACAGGTTATTGCTAGAAGGCATGCAGGTCAATAATTAAGTCAAGGCGTCAGGCTACAAACTTTATATGGAGAAAATAGGGGTATTAAATAGGATGTCCAAGTAACGTTCCTCGGGAAAAAATAGCCATCACTTTTGGATAGATGAGACACAAACCAAAACCGATACAACTTTAGTGTGGTTCAACTTTTGAGCTACACCTGCATTTTTTAAACAGCAATATCTCAACAACCGTAAGTGCAACAACATTAATTTAATTTTTTTCTTGTAGAGAATCGGTTAGAGCATCATTTCATATACATATCTTATATATCCCTTCTCCATTTGGGGAGTAGTAGCATTCTAAAAGTCATTTAAGTTAATTAATGGGCCTCACTGTACATGTAATATTTTCTCTCAATTTATAAAACTCTGTACCACACATTATGTGTGTAAATTGTATACTATATAAGTTATACACTTTATTTACTGCAAAAAATTCATTAAAACGAAATGACAAAGTTAGCCCAAGTATTCAAAATTAATGTACAATGCAAAATACCAGATTTTGGGCTAAGCGAAGATGAGACGTTTAGATGTATGACAGGCACCCTTTGCAACAAAACATTGAAATTTGTCATTGATTTTGATGTTCCTAAAATTGTTTTGTCATATTTTGCATATTTTGAGAATATGGCATATGACAGGTCATATTTTATAATTTAGGTCATAATTATGTCATATTTGAGACGTTTTCAGTAATTTGACAAAGAGGGACACACGGACGGATTACATTGCAATTTTATTGAACCAGAATTTTGTGTCAAGCAGTACATCGATAAAGCTGTTTGTTATTCGTTACTTCCCTCCTATAATATATAGCGTGTTCAGTCTAGAATGTCTCATAGGGCATTTACATGGGGTATAAACTGTTCCCTTAACTAGTCATTTTCAAGGAAAGTTACAGGATGTTCTATAATAAACCATTATACACAACTTGTAGAGCATCTTTTTGAGCATTTAATGAGTAGTGACACAATGTGATTACAAAACATTAAGTGCGCTTAAAGCGTTTTGGCAAAATACTTGTATATTCTGTGAAAAATTGATTTCGGAGATAAAAGCAATATTTATTTTAAAGTTAGACAAGAAATATTTAATGTTTTGTAATCACATTTTGTCACTACTCGTTTTGAATTTTTGGTTAAAAACTCTTAACAATATTCCCCCCAAAACCGTAAAATCTTTATTGATTTTGGTTCAAATCCGCTGAATGTTTTGCTTACAACAGGCAACACAAAAAAAAGGTTATTTTACCGACAAAATGCAGATTGTCATAAAAAAAATTCGCGCGAATTTTATAATTTAATATTTTTGAATCTGGCAAATTTTTAAGCCCTACACGCGAATTAAATGTATTTTATGTAGATTTCGGCTCTACTTACATAAATTGCTCTATTTACGCAACAATTTGATGAATTTATTTAATTTTGAACAAAATTTTCTCAATTTTTTCGCGCTCCGCGCGAATTAAATGTACTTTATCTAGATGTCAGGTCTACATAAATTGCTTCATTTGCGCGAATTTCATGCATTTATATTGAATTTTTACCCAATTTTTCTCAATTTTTCGCGCTCCGCGCGAATTAAATATATTTCATGTACATTTTGGTTTAAAATTGCTCGATTTTAATGCAGTAAGCATAAATTTGATGCGTTTTATATGGAAATTTGACCCAAATTTTCTAAAAAAATTCGCGCTGCGCGCGCTAAAGTGATGTATGAGCAAGTTTTTGGTCTAGTCTCGCTCCAAATGTGTGACTTGGATGCGCCAAATGGGTGCTGGTGGTTGGGAAAGTAGGGCTGTTTATACAGCGATTATACCTATTATTATGTCCTGAAAGACCCCCTCTAGCAAATTGGTCATTTACCCCACTCTGACTCCTCGAAATTTCGATGAGCACGAGCATCCCTGGTAATTAGTAGATTATAATTTTATTAGAATAATACAAGTATATTGTGTAGAATCCGACCGCGGGCCTTTGGCCCGCGGTCGGGCTCGGAGACCGGCTAGATTGGTTCGGAGACCGTTTGGAAAGTATTCCATGCATGTGGACAAAGATTGTCGTATGAAATGTTGAAACTTGTCGCAGCGAGAATGGTAAAGGACTTCCGTTTCGAAGCCAGGGAGGATACAGAAGCTAAATTAATTTCTGGTTGGGGTTTTGTTGCAACTAGATACTATCCTTTCAGTGTTGATATTGTGACACGCAAATAATTTTGTTGAGTG
>JAQFYB010007050.1:0-11313 GCA_034694085.1 Pogonognathellus longicornis
TTTCATACTTTTGATAAATGTAAAACAACTTTTTAGAAAATTATTTAAAAATGCACACTTTTACCTACCCTGTAGAATCATGTTACTACATGTTAATCATTTTACTTAGCATTATTTATTCGCTTTTCTAAACAGGGAGATTCTATTTAATTCGCCTTTTTACAACTATATTCATATTACGCATATTATTATGCAATGCAAATCAACCCAAAGTGTTTTTTAGTTTCCTGGTGCGCAAACTTTATCGTTTGCATCTAAATATGACGAATTTTTTGTTAATTTACATTTTAAGATTTTTATCGTTAGAGTAAAAGGTTGACATGAAAAAGGCATGACCGCTTCACAGAAAAATTATATCATTGATTTATTTTTGCAATAAATTATACATTTACAGGTCCTTTTACAGTAATGTACTTAGAGTAAAAATTAATTTAAAATTGTAACTATAATAATATAAATTTATGACCAATTTTACTGACGAACGAAGGAGCCTTAATTTAATCTTTTATATTATGTGAGCCAAGTTTCATTTTCCCATAGCTCTAATTTTATTCGAGTTATGGAGTTATCGTGTCCACAGAGAGAGAGAGAGACATAATATTATGATGTATAAGACCGCTATGTGTAAACGGCAAAGTACAAAAAGGTAGAGTATAGGTATTTGATTTTATATATTCTCTTTCACAAAATTATCTATATTTATAATCGAAGAAATCGAAGAAATCAATTTGGAAGTTCCATTGATTGCTCCATTCTGTGTATATGGCCTTATTATTATATGGGTAACAATTTTGTGGAGTGCTATCAAGCACTATTATGATATAGTCCTAACTCCTAAGCGTATTTTTGGCTTTGGTTGTACACACATAGCAGTTTTCTTTGGTTTAGTGTAGTCTTTTAACAAACGTACTACCCACTTTTTTAACAGAGTTACTGCATACTTATTGGCAATTATAGTGGATTGACTATGATGTGCATTACCAATAATATAGAATCATTGCAAATACATCTCTGTTGAATAACAACGTACTGAAACTGTATACCCTGTAATAATAAAATACTACTCTATTATCATAATGAGAATAACATTTCTGTCAGTCCCTCCATTGCCTTCGTTATGGTTCTCGCAATGAAGTGTTGTAAGATTGTGGCAACAAAAAGTCTAGACAGATGTGTCTTTGAATATCTCAGAAAGATTTCGTAATTGTCGGTCTGCACAGAAAGATTGTTGTATGGACATAAACACTCCAATAATATCAACGACTCCATTCCGATATATCTCTCTTGGGTAATGGACATGGAGGAACATCGTGAACGAAATGGACACACTGGACTCTGGCCATCCGATTTTTCCCTTGCAATCTAAACTGCAGTTTAATTTAATTTTCCCCTACGCCATAAGCATTGAGAAAACTTTTAAAAAGAAACTAAAGATGAAAATCCTCATAGTATTTATATTTCAGCAGTATTGTGGCAATGACTGTCCTTTTTAGTAGAAATGTTCTGCAAAAATGAAGTTGCTTCATATTACAGTAAAAATAAACGATCTCCTGTATCACTCCTACGCTTAAGTACATATACAGCGTGTACATTTGTTCGTAGTGGAAGAATAAGAAAATTCACAGTCTCACTCACAGTTGTATTAGATGATATTTCTGTTCTGTTCCTATTTTCGGGCTTAAAGCTGACTCGATTCACTTTCACATGGCATATGATATGACTTCTTTTTGCATTTAACTGAAACGTTTACTTCTTCCTTCCTTTCCGTGCCTTAGTGGCATCTCTTTGGCTTTGGGCGTCATGGAATTGTGTTAGAAATTGATGTGAAGTGAGAGAAAGGGAAATTCTATCTGTCGTAAGTAGGCACTAGGTTATTTCTAGTAGTACTCTTAGTGCCACTGTGAAAGCTTAAAAGTCCATAGCAGGAAGTATATGAAATAAAAAGGAAAAGGCACAGAAAAAAGCTGTTCCGATATTATGATAATATTACCCGGAGAAATGCATTCAAAATGTACATTTACGACAGTCGAAGGAGACACTCGAGCTAGAAGAATATACTTGTGAAATAGACTTTTTGTGTAAAATATGCAATAAATTTGATTCTTGGATGGGAGAGAGAGACCCTGTGGAATGAATGAGTCTTTGCTTCTTCTTCTTCGTTCTTCAACCACCTTCTCGTCCTTTCCTTTTACTTCTAATATTCCATTGCTTCCCTTGCCGAGCCTCCACTTTCCTCGTCTTTCACTCAGAAAAGCTCTCGGCTCTCTTTTTGCCTGTTGTGAATTGAGTGAGAAGAACTGCACACAAGAAGACGATCCACACACCACACACACTTACACGGACAACACATATATTCATACACACAGGGAAAAAGAAGCTCTTGTGTAAAAAGAGAGCGAGAGAGAGAGAAAAGGGGTATTTCCAGCGGCCATTCTTCGGACAATTTCAAATGATTTATTGCCTTCTAACAGAGATATTTTTAGAATAAAAATGAGAGAATAACACATGATATGGAGAGACTCATTTTTTACACAATTCTTTCTTATATTCTATTCTACTATATCGTCCCGTTACCCTGCTACTCTTCAGCAACCTTGAATGTGAATGCAATAAGGTATCGTATCGTCGCACTGCTATAATATGGGGCTATATACCTACATGGGGTACGCTATACATAAAAGTGTAGGAAAGCAAGAGTATAAAGTAGTTGTGGGTGAGATATCTTCTTTGCCTTGAGTGGGCATTATCGTCTTTCATACTTTCACAAGATTTTCTAATACATTACATCGCATCACTCTATTGCAATGTATGGTGTGAGAGCATAAACCTTGTCGTCTTCTGTTACATCAACAGACGTTTCGTCTCTCTTAAATATAATATGTATCAATCCAAGGCGAAACCATAGCATTCTGCAAAAGATGGGCAAAGGGGATACCGTTGGGGCTTCAGCTACTACAACGAAACGGCTACATCATGCCGGAAGAGCATTTGATCACTATGGGAGGAATCGTTCATATCCTCCACAAATTTATTACACCATACCCTTTTCTTTCTCTATACGAGTAAAAAAGCAAAGAGACACTAAATGAACATCATTATGCAACTATAACTCCTTCATGCGTATTCGGGTGTATGACTGGAGTAAACTGCTTCACTGTGAGTTATACAGAAGATAGGAATTATAGGGGCTGATGTTTAATGTACCAAAGATGTTGTAATAATCTTTGTACACCCATCTTTCAATTGACCGTATATAATGGTATGCACACTTTTACTACTTCAATCCTTTTTAGTGTAACGGTTTTCCAATATAATTCGGTACAAGTCTCCAAGTATAACATTGTCAGTGTCTAAAATACTTAAGTATGTATAAGTATGCAAGAAACATACCATGGGCTCGACTGTCATACAGAACCATGTATAAATTGTAAATAATATTATTATGATACAGACAGCGTTATTTTTAATAATTTTTACGGCACGATTGTTCAGACACTTCCTGCAACTTAAATGTATTTCGAGTCTAATGATTTACAAGGAAAAAAAGTATTTGTATTATAATATAAATGTAACTGAGATCGGCATAACCTTGTCATGGATTGCTAGCAATACAGTTGGCTAATTCATGCATTTGACTACCTGTATTGTATTTTACCTTCAGACAAGTTTTTGGAGTGTCCATAAAAGTTGCATAGTGGTTTGGGAGAGTGACAGACAGTTACTTAGGATAAATAGGATTAGGGTCATGGTTGTATTATATATACCTAAATACTTGTATAGGTAGTGTATGCATTTACTATTAAAGGAGAAAATTTACAAAGAGTGAATGGAGGAAAATAACAATGTAAGCAACAAAAAATGCTGGTCATAGATCAACAGTGTGTAAACGTAAGCCGTAATCATTGACTCCCATGTACTTCAGAAGTGGCACAAATGTTGAAAAAATGTCAAATCGATAGAAAAATGGAAGGAAAATGTAATTGCACACAGCAAGCAAGTCGATTAAGTATGCACAAAAGTTAACGACATGATTTCATGACAAAGACGTACGGTCCATAACTAGAACTAGCGTAGCACTTGGAGAGAATTTGATTGCAAAATTTTGTTATTTCGTTGCGTCACATCACCTTGGGTGTGTCGTAATAGCCATTTAGTTTAGTAGTTTCGTCAAAAAACTATAATACAGTCTTCCAGACAGGAAAAAGCTAGCACTTAATTTCTGTTCTCTATATGTGTACTGTATATGCATTGTATAGGAAACATGGAGAAAGCAAAATGTTACTAAAGGAGTTGTTACTCGCATTAAAGAAATAACTTCATCCACACTTATTGCTCGAATGTAGGTAAATCGTTTTCACTCCGGAGTCTGTAATTAGCTCTGCGTTGACGAAAAAATTAAACTACACCTTTTGTTCAATTTGTATCGGCAATGTATCATTAAAATCTTCACTATCCAATTAATTCTCAATTAAGTGCAACCTATAATGTGTACTGTACACCAACCACCAGATGCATTTTCACTTGACACCTACACGTACGTATTTACATATCGCCTGCCTAATGTTGGAAGGTCGTACTGCAAGTTGAGTCGGGCGGATAACATTTTAAATTTTATAAGCACGATTACACACGTATTCATTCTTATAAAATATGCAACTTTATCAGAAAGAGTCGACTTGCAGTACGACCATTCCACATTAGGCAGGCGATATACCTATATGTTCAGGGCTTTCATAGATTTCGTAGTACGTACAATGGATTAAACGAGAATATATACCTAACTAGTTTAGTAATAGAAATCCTTTTTCTATGTAAGTAGTGTATATGAATTTTATTCTATTTTACCTACTTGTATACATTAAATTTTCGCTCCAATTGTATACAATGCGTCACTAACTTGTTTTTAATTAATGCAGAGTTGGATTGTTATGATAAACTTTCAAAAATATGCTTTAATTTCTTTTATCAAAGCGGACTGTTCCGCAGTTAATCCTACTCAATGTTTTCATATCTCGGGTGATCTTGCAATAAATTAAAACTTTCCCCTATCTCACTGAAAAGCAGAAATAATAATCCCTCCAAATGTGGAAATCTCTTCGGACGAAATTTGAGGTGAGGAAACTGCTGCAGGAGTAGGTACAACTATGCCTAATGAAACCCAGCTGGATATTCACAAACGAGTCCCAAAAACTACCTAAAAAAACTTATACATACAAAACTACCTGTACTACCAAACATAGCTACATTATATTTATTTGTGTATACTATACAGTATATAGGTAAGGTACGTAATTATATACTTTAATATACCTACCTATGCAGAAAAGGTAAGTGCACACACATGCATGTAATAGTAAGAATTTTCTAGTAATTTTATTGTTACTACCGTTCATTCATATGAAGATCTCGACTACAACAACGATAATGCAATAGAGTCCATTATGTAGAAATGCATCGTATTTCGTAAAATGTATTAGGTAGGTTAGGTAGGTATAGTATATTGTAGCAACGTTAGGTACCTCTATATTAAGTTTATTTACGTACCTATAACACACGATGCTTTTACTTTTACTAACTGGATTTGTGTACTTTTCGCAGTTTCTGGAGAAATACTGGTAAGTTATACACAAAACAAGAAGGTACCCAGCCCAGAATAATAATGGAAAAGAGAAGTTGAGTAGCTGAAACGAGGAAAAATTTGATTTTATCACGCGAAAATGAGCCTTGTTCTTTCCCATTTCAGTCTGACTATTTATTCTCATTCTTAGTTGTTTAGTTCGTTACTTCAGTTAACGCTTTTTATCTTTCAACTTATAGAGTTACTTTGCTCCACTATAAAATACAAGTAGCTAACTGTGTGGTGCCTATTTGTACTTCGCCTACTCCACTGACTCTTCTATGTGTAAAAGGAAGTGTGGCAAAAAATTGTGCCAACTCGATTCGTTCGACGAGCCTAGTACAAGTTTTTTATGCACTAAGAAAAAAGAATTAGGTATATCTCAGTATACCAGTTGTAAATAGTAATAGGGCACATAAAAGGCCAAGTTTGTATATTATTTAGGTCTACAAGCGAATTAATGCTCTGTATACAATCTATGTATACACATTACAGTACAGTGTATAAATATATAAACTTACTATTAGTTAGGTGTGTGTATAACATGCAGAAGTTCACTAGTTAGTTATATTGAGGGCTTTGCTGTATTGTATATGGTTCAGTCAAGAATATCTCACTTTTTCCCTGACTCTCACAATAACAACAAACTCACATACTAGAAAGTTATTTGTCCAGCTTGACTCGAGTGACCTCCGGTTGTTCTTTGCGGTTAAAGCTAAAAGTGTATTATGCCTTTGTGGTCATAAATAATATTACTTGATTTAATAGACAGATAAAAGTACATTGACTACACACAACCAACTTTCTCATATTATTATTGTTGCTCTAACGAATTTATACCGAATTTCCATTCTGTGTGTGATATTAGAAACCAATTCTGGAACTTTTCATAATACAGCGTAACTGACATACCTCAAATGCACTTTCCCACTGTTTAAAACGTTGTACATGCATTGCTATTAGTTATATACTCATTTTCTCTCAATAATTCAACCCTGAATGAAACGTTGTTGTTGGAACACTGTGTTTTATTCTTGCCCTGTCACACATTATTTGTGGTCGTTTCAGTTTTCACTACTATATCTCATACACGGCTCATTCAACACTTTAGGCATTTTAGCGTTTCTACTCTCATTCTTTGCAGTCGTAATTATTGTTTCACCTGTTTATACTAAAATTAGCTTTAGTTTTCATTTATTTATAGAGGTAGGCAAGAAATATATCGTGTAGAACTAATGGAAGGGTGGATTAAGTTTCCTATATAAATTATTGTAGGAGTATTAAGGGTTGGGTTTTGCTGTACTATGATATGTATGTATGTATATGTGTAATAGTCGTAGGACTTCCGACAATGCTATTATAAGTATCTGTATGTGTACTTATTTTCGCTGTCAGCATGACTGGTGTGCAAAAGCTAGTTTGTTTCCTATATAATATGTAAATGTCAGAGCAACATCATTTATTACGTGAAACCGACGGACATTCATATTTCAAACTTTGACTTTCACTTCAAAGCCAACTTGCTCTCTGTGTAATATTCTAAGGAGTCAACCCAAATCAGCCAAAAGCAAAATGCACGATGCTGTTACTTATTGTAGTATGTCTCCGAGTTATGCACTCGGTTGTGTAATAGAATTCAAAGCTCACGTCCTTCTTAAATGCACAGAATTTGCTTATACGTATACACACTATGAATTTTCTTTTTCTTTGTGTTGACTTAATATGTTTTGTTAAACTACCTCTATAGAGTGTAATATCACATAAAGCAATAAGTTTTGATGCATGAAATTTTTTGAAGAAAGAACTCTGCTTTGAATTCTGTCGTTATTTGTAATCTCGTTGAAAAACTTGAGTTTGTTTTGTTGAACTATAATATAAAAATGGAACTTTACATAAAAATATTACTAAGTGCAGAAACATATTGTACCTATAACTTAACTATATATAATATACACCTAACTAAAGAAAAAGTTCAATGCACAGTTTGTCATTTATGAGCTATATAATATTTCCATTACATTTTTATTGTTCGAATTGATGTAAGAGTTGGCAGAATTGTAAATTTACTAGAAAGCCTCAGTTATTAATCTTATATAAGAGTTCATTGTCTCCTTCTATTTTTATATGAAAGTATTGCACAGTACACAGTATGCTATTTTTAGCAACTAAATCTACAGTTATATAAGGGATTTTAAATTAATTGGCAATTACTAATGTTCAGTTTAAAATAGCTAATAACGATCTATGAAGGAATTGTTTTTTAGCTGAGTGAATTCATCAAGTTAATGTTTTTTTTTAGTTTTTCACCTGAAAACTTTTAAGAGCTTACTTTAATCTTTACTGTTACACAAATACAAAGCAGGCAAAAAACACACAGCTAGTATGTTTAGTACCTAACAATGTGTAATATTTTCTTATCAAAAGAGGTAGGTACATAAGTAGTATGTACCTAAGATTTGGTGTATGAATAAACAGCAAGAATTCGGAAAGATATGAAAAGATTGGTTTTGATGGAGACGAAGTGGATGATGGTCTCTAAGGAAATTTTGAGATAGAGTGCCTAAAGGCGTCCCTGAGCTGTGCTGCCTTATATATTTCCATTCAATTCTGTAGCAAAATGCTTACGAGATAAAGTTATTTGCAGGTACGTGAAAGCAGAAAGTGTTTTAGTCACTAACAACATTTTCCTGCAACATTGTATGGAATGTAAAAATGTGCTACACATACGTAAGCACAAATATCTTTCCTACCTACATGTTTATTAATGAAGTTTATTATCGTAAGAGTTTGCAAGATTTCGCTTAAAGAAAATGAGTTCCTATTGACAAGTATTACCTACATTTACCTTACCCAACCTGTTTTACATAATGGTAGGCTGGACTCAATTCAGTCTCATGGACCAATACACTTGTTTAATTTTTCAGCAATTTCCTTATCATGTTAAACATGCAAACTGAAAAATATGCAGATTGTTTCAATTCTCTGTGCATGATTTATCCTTTTTAAAAACACTAACATTAAGTAAACAGCTCGCTTTTAATATTTTAATTAATGTCATTTGCTAATTATCTATTTAAACTGATTTCAGCTTAAATTTGTGAAATAGCATTTTTAATAATAAAATGTAATAATAAAATTATTTTTGTCACATTTTTGTTAACGATGACTAAAGATGAAAGTGAAATATTATTTTGACCATTCTTGCATCTGTATTATGAGAGTATAGAATTTGGGTATGTGGTGAATTCGGGCAAGGATTATTTGTCGGTTTTGTGTCCAGAATGTTTTTTAGTCGACTAAAGGAAGAAAAAGTGCTGGAGATGTTTCCTGAAGGAAGTGTTGGGCAGGTTGTTGGTGAATGAGCAGACACTTCTTGCGTAATACGAGCAGTCAAGTACTAGATAGGATAAGTTTTTGGTGGAAGGGGATGAGCCTCATTAGATGCGACAGGTTATATGTTATGGTGTCTTCTTGGCAACATTCCCACGCAATATTCGATACCGCTCCTATCGCCATTCCTTCCCATTGCACAAACTGAAAGTGCTTAGACCCTACACACACAACACTTTTTGGGACAATCCACATATTACGCTACCCACTTTGCTTGTGTAATGAATATGATGGTTTATAACTTCCATTGTATTTTCATGAACTGTTCCTAATAAAATGCACGCAGTCATATAGCGAACCAGTCAGAACAATTAATTTTTTTTAAATTACAAAAATTAGCATGTGATGTAAGCTGCAAATAAAGTTGCCTATATTTTGTGTTTGCATAATGGATTACAAAATTATTTCTCAAAAAATCATATACACTTACAATAGGTAATTAATAATTGAGACTGGATACATAATACTTAGGTGCTATAAACAAAAATTACCAGATTCATCTATTGTAATGGAAGCAAGGATTATAGCCACGTTGATTATGAATGCAACTTTAAAACTTTGGGACACTAAGGTGGAAAATGGAGTGGAGTCTTGAAAAACGGTTATATGCATCTTTTCACTTCCTTCCTTCACTTTTTTCTTGTATTCTTTCTCTGCTTCAGCTTTTTCAACTTCCCTGGGAAGGTTATCATATTACTTTCCTCACTCTTCCCATTTTCACTTTCGTTCACTTACATACTCAGTTTTCTTTCCCTTTCACCTTGTGTTTCATACAAAAATTGAACTTTTACTATGTAGGTATAGCTTTCTGTTTTTCATATGGTTGTTTCGCTATGATATTATTATATATATTATGTGCTATGTGGGAATTCAAATGCATGCTTAAGTAATGTCAAATATTTCGTCACCAGATAATTAGAATATCTGCTTTTAGTATGCTTTGCATACAGATAAAAAGTAACAGCAATTGTGGATTGTTCATGATTGCAATACTGCATTTTGCTATTTATACAAAACATCTTATGATAAAAGTAATTATTACCATAAAGTGTTTCTATTTATTTACTTAGAAAAAGTACAGCCATTAAGTTACCTACATCTCTGAGTCTATGTCTGATCTATTCTGTGGAAATGAGTCTTCGTTTCCATTTTCCTTCCCCAGTTGTATAAATTTTCAATAAAGAAAGGCAGGAATCTAAAATACGTTTGCGTTCTTTCGTTTCAATTTACCATAAATGATTTTCCATTTGTTCAACTTTCAATGGAAACATAATGACACTTTTATTGAAATGGGAGTTTCTCTCCCAGCTTTTATTTCGCATATTTACAAACAATATGACTTATTGCATTTACAATTCAGAATAATTTCAGGTCCAATACACTTGTAATAAAGTAGACACCTAAACTTAAAACTTCGGCAAGTACTTCTTTACTCCTTTTGTTACTATTGAATTCATTTACATTACAAAAGTTGCAAAATCACTGCAACAAACTATGCACATGGAAATAATATAAATATTTTAAACTAAACGATCTCTTTTTCCTTTATTTACACCCAAACCAAAATATAAATTTCTAAACTCATTAGTCTCATATCTAACCAAATAATATTATAGTATACTCAGTACGAGGCAAAGTGAAACAAGCATTCAATTGAGACCCGCCTAAACATTAACATTAACCTCATTCTCACTTTAAACTGAAGTTAAAATCTCTGTACTTTAAATCAATTATTTATCAGTTAAAATATCATAGAAATATATTTTATGTCAAAGGTAATATACAATATTTTTAATACATAACATATTTAACTATCAAATTATACGATATTATGATGTTCATTATACATTATAGTTTTATTCACTAAACCTGCAATTCCATTATTCGAATTCGAAAAGATCATCCTGGATTTTGCGTTATGAATTTCATCAAAGTGAGTCTTATTGCAATTTTTAACTTATTTTTCCATTTGTATATTAAGTATATTTAAGAACATAGTCGATTTTTTAATAGTCATTTCAGGTACTTATGCATAATACATACGTACATCATATGACTTGTGTTTTTAAACTGACCTTGAATTTTATAGATATACATACCATATCTAAATATACACTGATAAAGATGTGTGTGTATAGTTGGAGTCATTTATTTCTTCACTTGAACTTGGGTTAGGGAAGTTATTAGATACGAGGAGTAGATTTACTGTATTTATCTAAACGTGCACTGCACGGCCGTATCCAGAAATCGATTTCGGGGGGGCAAACTCCAAACAAGAGGTACATATGTATCAATAATCGCGCGCA
>JAQFYB010007051.1:0-11313 GCA_034694085.1 Pogonognathellus longicornis
AACCTATTTTTTTGAAATTTCCAGGGAGCACGTGCCTTAGTGCCCTGCTGCTAGATATAGCCTTCAGCCTTGATGGAAGGTTAGAACTAGAAGTTGAGACTACTAGTCTCAAATGTAGTTTTTTTGTAGTGTGATTTTATAACGCATTTTAGGAATATCACCCTGGACAACGGGTACTTTTGCATTCAATATGTTATAAATTCTTACAAGAATACTATGACCATCTCATACTCACCGATGTGAGTATAACCCATTGAATGCAAAATCACTTAAAAGTACCACGTTGTCAAGGATGATTTTCCTAAAATGTGTTATAAAATCACAAATCTCAACTCCATAAATCACGTTACACCAAATTCACTGTAGATATGTGTATAAATAAAGGTGTAGTAGGTATGTATTATGTATTTATATATCATTGTGGTATATATATTATTATGCATTTAGCAGGCGCGTAGCCAGGAATATAAGTTGGGGGTGCACAGCAGGGTTGTTTACAAAATTGATTTCTGGTAGGGAGAAATTCGAGTATGAATCCACAAAATAGCACGTTATAATGGAGTTAATTCAGTGAAGGCCGACTTAAAATCATTATATTTACGCGTAGTGCGAAAAATTTACGAGTTTTTGAATTTTCTGGGCAAAATTATCTTCTTTTTTAGATATTCTATGGATTCTGGGGGGTGCACGTGCACCCTGTGCACCCCCCTTGGCTACGCGCCTGGCATTTAGTATTAATAGTGTTTTAGTGTTAAGGGGGGGGGGGGTTCAAAATCAAAATCATTGTGTAAAGCAACGCTTATAGTTACTCAACAAACACATGTAAAATCAAGGGTAAAAATCAATTGACTTGGTAAACTTCATAGAGGTTTGGATGAGAATTTCAGTCCTGTAGAAAATTTTAAGACATGTGGTTACGACGAATAGTGGGTCATGTGACTTTTCCTCCTCCTTGACACTGAAAATTGAATTCGAATGTCAAAACCACTCATTTTCTTGGAAATTCTACCAAAGATTACAATTTTTACTGTCAAAACTGGGGTGCATATGTACTACTCGTCGTAGCCACAAGTGTTAACTAATTTTAGAAAAAAGACCGACCATCATAACCTAAACACGGATCCTCGAAGTTTACCGCATACAGTGGACTTTTTCACCAAAATTTCAAAGGGTTGGATGGAATATGTAACCAAGTGTTGCTAAGAACAGCCATCGCCTTCATTTAAACGCCCCCTTAATAGTGTAGTAGATATGTGTATATAGTCCATTCTGGTAAAAGTGCACAGACAAACAGACGGGCAAATCATTTCTATAAAGTAGCTGCCGCTAATTAATAATTGAATGCAAGCAAGGTGGGTTTAATTTATGGTGTTAAAAAGCCATTGAAATTGACTATTACTCCAAGCATAAAATAAAGGTTTAAGCTACCACATCACTTTATGTGAATGATTTGTCCGTCTGTCTGTCTGTCCGTCCGTCAAAGATGTACAGAAATCTTGTTGTATATATGCAAGTATGCAAGATGATTGCATGCAAGATAACTCTAGAATGGATGGACCAAATTGGTTCAAACTTTACATATTATGTCATATAAGGATTTCAACAAAGGTGTCAGGTAAAATTGGAGTCAATCGGTCACATCCTTCATGACCTAGGTCACAGATAAGGTCACCGAAAATGTTCCAACAAGGGTTTCGTGTGTGTATAACTCAAGAACAGGTGGACCAAATTGGTTCAAACTTCCCAAAGTTTATCTGGGGGTATCAACAAAGGTGTCAATAATTATGACAACAATTTAGACAATCAAGGGTGCATTAAGGGTGGGGGCAATTGTACTCAATAGTAAGAAAATATACAGACAGAAGGTAAATTGACTCCCTGGAAGGGCAAGGGTTTCAACAATCATGTCAACAATGATGACAACAATTAGGCCAATCAAGAATTGATACTTTAATAACTATTATATTATAATTACCTAGGTACTATTTTAAAGTATTTTGTCATAATTATTAAGCGCTATTATGGATTAAATTGTATCTCATATTCGAATCTTGCTCTTCCAATTAATTTCTGCATATAACCTTGCTGTGCACCCCCACCAGCATATGCTCCTGGGCACGCGCCTGCTTCTGACATCTGGATCTGTGTGTGGGAGCTATAGTGAGGGAGGGGTAAATTAAATAGCAAAAACAAGGGGCAAACGGTTTTCTTCGATAAGACAGTTTTAATTTATTTGTGTGCAAGTACAAAATGGAATACAAATAAACCATAGTAAAACGGGTATAGTAAAGTGGTGGAGACATTTAGAAACTTTTTTCCCTTGGGGTAATTGCCATCACCCTGTATACGCCCTTGACCAAATTGTTGTCATCATTGTTGACATCTATATTGCCTTTTCATAGTTTCAATTGTCTTCATATTGTGTATTTCCTTGGTGCAATTGCTCCCACCCTGTATACGTCCTTGTTGATTGTCCAAATTGTTGTCATAATTATTAGCATCTTTGTTGATACCCCCATGCAGATAACCTTTTGGGAAATTTGAACCAATTGGGTCCACCTGTTCGTGAGATAAGACCAGGGCCGTAACAAGCTTGTCCCGGCCGTGAGAAACAGTGAGCGGCTATAGGTACTGAAGAACTCCTGCAGATTATATGCCGAAAACACCATTGATGCTTAAATCTATGGTGTTTCTCAAATCACTTATTGTATACTCCTTATTAAACTCCGTGTTAGTCTATCTTGGATTCAAGATGGGAAATAAATTTAAGTGAGGGAAAATAGATTTCTTACATTCATTACACACATTTCCTCTACTTGATGTGTAGAAGAAATGTCGTGTCAGCAATTTGGTTTCGGGGACCACAAAATTTTAAAATTTGATTATAATTAACAATTGCCGCAAAACATTGAGCTAATATTAATCAAATCAATCAAAACAATCAATGGAATTTGCATTAAAATCGCGCGTGGCGCGAAAAATTTTGCGCGTTTTTGCATATTTACGGCTAAAATAACCTTGATTTTGGAGAAACCAAATCAGATATATAAGATTCTTTACACAAATAACGATTGGATCATAACTGAAAAATTTAAACTGATGAGATAACTGTGACTATTATTACAATTTAATAGACCAGTCATCCTTGCGATCCCGGCCGTTTGTGTCCCGGCCGTGAGGACGTTCCTCACCTCCCCTCCCCATCGTTACGGTACTGGATACGACACACGAAAACCCTGTTGGAACATTTACTGTGACCTTATCTGTAATCTATAGGTCATGAAGGATGTAAAAGATTTACCCCATTTTTGACTGACACCTTTGTTGAAACCCTTAGATGAATATATTATGTAAAGTTTGGAACAATTTGGTTCTTACGTTCTTGAGTTATGTCTCTTGTGTTATGTCGCACACGTTCGCACGGATGGACAGACAGACAGACAAAATCTAACGTTTCTCCTAGGCTGTTTCCCATGTATAGCGGTCTCAAGTTAAAAATTCTCGCCGGTTAGACATAAAACACCGAAAGCTTCCCATAGTCCTTTGTATTAATACAATGGGCTATTGTTGTATTTGGGAAGCTTTCGGTGTTTTATGTCTAACCGGCGAGAATTCTTAACGTGAGACCGCTATACCATCCGGATTCTTGTCTTTCATTGTTAAGAAGTGGCTCTACCACTTAATAATAGTAATAATAAAGAATGGATTTTTTCAGAGTACACATTGCTGGCAGAAGCTGCGAAGCAGGAAAATGAGTACCGGCCCCACATCCCGCCATCCTCAAACCAGACCTCCAACCAGCAACGCAATTTCACACAACACAGCAAAGAATTTCATCTCTCCTCCGATTCCCACGGAAATCGAATCGATCGAAGATCGAGAGCGATTTTCTGTAAGCCCTGACTTGGCAGAAATCGAAATCACAGCGCTTCCCAAATCTCAATTGCAAAACTCTTCAACCATGGACAGTGGTGTGGAAGATTGTTGTGAGCCCAATGTGATACCCAAAGTGGCATTCGACCCCAACACCGGCTTCAAAGTCACAGTCAACATGCTCAAACCTGAAAATTCGGGTTTTGGTTTCAGCGTTGTTTGGGTTTCTCCTCCCAGGTATCAAACACCATGTACTTTTCTCACCTTACTCCATAGCTTAATTACCCTGAATCGATCTCATGCAGTTGCGTTTTTGTACTCCCATACTCCCATATCATCAGTGGCTCCGGAACCTAAATTGAAGTGGGTGAACGCTTGGGCGTGTGGGCATAGTGGGCAATGCTAATAATCTACCTAGACTTTCATGGTATAGGTTCATGAAGAAAATTATGTAGATATGTGGATAGTTTCATGAGATTTTCAACGAACTTTTACATTATGTGAATGAATTCAATTTATCCCAGTAGATGAAAACGCAGTTTGTGTATTCCACAACGTACTAGCATATAAAGTTGCTAAAATTATGGGTGGGCATTCCAATGTATTGCCCACCCTGACAATTTCTTTGCAATACACATCTTTTATAGAGATGAGAGAGAACGAGGTTGCGCAGATCAATGTACACTAAAATGATTTTTAGTACAGAGAGCGCCACGTAACTCGAGACATGGACATATAACATGAGTATAAGCTTCGAAACTATTGATGTCATGTCGAATTTGATTACCCTATTCTATCTAAATACATAGAGAGAATAGGTGATGGAGAAATCAAAAGATGGAAATAGAAGCGTGAAGATGTTCATAAAGTCCGTGTTCGTACAAGTTCAACCTTTATTGAAGTGAATATATTATAAATGTAAAATTCCCACGACTAAGTACAGTTTATGTATTATATTTATAGCCCGAACTCGAAACATTTTGCAAAATGTGGCCGAACCCCTAGGGCCTTGCCCGAACCCACCCAATGCCCAATAACGAGTTTAGCTGTCAACGAACTGGTTCGGCCCCTTTACAACTCTAGTCTAGAGTCTAGTGTATATGTAAATTACATTCGCTCGCGGTTGGTTTAATTCTTCTATGATCGTGAGGTCTAATGAGGGGATGAACACGAATTGCGTTAATAGACATTTGAAGTGGAAAATTTTATTATTATTTGACTAATGCAGGATCGAGCGTTTGGAGAAAGATAAAGTAGCAGATGTTGCTGGGTTAAGAATCGGGGATTTGATCATCGGAGTGAATGGCCAAGATGTGACGACAGCCTCCAATGCAACCATCTACCAGAAAATGAAGTACGTACATGCCTTATTTAAACCTTATAATATAGTGAGTGATAAAGATACACACCGACTCTTTCACTTTTTCGCTATACTTTATATTTATATGTAACCCTTTCGTTAGTTTAGCGAAGACTCAAACTCTACACGTTGTTACGTTGTAAGTTCTATACCCCTTTCGTATGGATTTGTATGCGCTTGCAAAAGGTTTTTTTATGCGAAAGAATAATCGGGGCTTCGATTTATGTACAGGCGCCCGGGGTTGAAGCAAATGTCCGAGGGCGCCTCATGTGTAGCGAAATTTTCAAATTTTGTGGGGTTGGGGCGGCTTTTGGTGGGGTTGGGGGCGCCTTTTCCCAAAATGTATTTTTCGACATCTTAATATTCATAAGTGTAAAATGTATTAGTAAATATTGCACTAGATTAAGATAATTCTACATTTGTATTGTTCATTGACATATAGCGCAAATTGACATATAGAGTAATGGAGCAAAAGTATGGAAACAAAATTAAATAAAAGGAAGGTTAGTTAGTATTGTATTAGATTTAGAGATAATTAGTATTACATAATCACATTATTAGTATTTAGTTATGTCAAATTTTAATTGTCATATGATTAGTATTGGAATTGGATTTTCATTTTCGATTCGAGTCTTTTTTGAAGAATGGATGGGATGGTGAAATACATTTCAATTTTTGGTTTTGACAACTTAGAGCGCCCTAAAATGGGGCTCCAGAACTCTAGTCACTACTTGTAAATATTTTATTCGAAAGATACGTTTTTATTAAACAATAGTTTCTATCCCAAGTCTCACTTTACACAGTCTAGCAACGTACACATTATTCTAGGAAATAGGCTAGGTTATTGAACGTACTCCTTCACTAAAAACGAACCCGAGAATTATCTCTGTCGTTCGTTAGACCTTGTTAGACCTAGCTAGGCAACAGTTAGATTAGAATTAATAGTTGTCAGAGGGAGAGTTGGAAACTGAAATGGTTGGTGCGTAGAGTAATTTTTGAATGCTATTTTGACTTTTGATGATGGCTGAATGATGTTTTTAGATCGACAGTGAACAAATTGGAGTTGGAAGTTTGGAGAAAATATTCGGAAGGAACCTCGGGCGACTGTTCTAGTTCTAAGATGTACTCGATGAGCACTTTGACGCAGCCAAGAGGACAGGGTGCTAATCATGTTAACATTGCGGACGAGGAAGGTTCTTGCAAATATCAACGACAGGCTAACAACGTCTCTGCCTCCACTTTCTCCACAGCCGCCACCACCACCCCTCTTTTGCCATCCAACCGCTTACCGCAACAGCCTCTTCCTGTCTCCATTTTAAAACCCCCACCTCCTGCACATCCCGTCAGAATCGGCGTCACCCCTTCTCCTCCTCAACATTTGCAACATCTCCATCAACAACAAATGATCTCCCAACAAAATAATTCGTCTTCTTGGAGAATTCGCTTCAATATTGAGGTTGGTCAAGGCCCATACGTATAATGACTCGTTTAATATGTACATCAATTACATCACCATCATGAATACCAAATTATTGCTACTTGAACATTACCCACAAACTCCTAAAAATCATAAAATACCAAATAAATAAGTGTGAGAATTCATCGTCACACATTCAATACCATTGCTTCATTAATGACTAGGAATATAACACTTTAGCAGTGGTTGGCCTGAAGTTGTATTCTGACATGACACCTCTTCCATGAAATCACGAAACTATGATTGAATTAAGTGCATAGTGCATGCATAGTTTTGTGTGCGTAAATCTCTACCTTCTACCTATATGGTTTGATTTGTGAGGAAATATTATAAATAATTTGAGAATGGGTGTGTGAAATTTTCTGGTAGAATTATTAAATTGGGTGCATTTGATGTAAATGGAGTGTGAATGACTTAAATTATGATGTAAATGATTTAAATTAAAGAAAAAGAACAGCCAGTGATATATAGTGTGACCCACTTATTAAGGAAACTCTTCCCTTTTTCTCCCCAATAGGGAAGGTGGCATATGATGTATATATACCTTGGACAGTGTTTTCTCCAGTTATTATTACTGTATTCGAAAGCAAGTTTGGCATGTTTTGAAGGAAAAATTGCGACTTGTATATGTATACATGGCTTCTAATGAATGTCCCAATAGTGGCCGTTTAAATATGAATCTAGACCCATCCATATTTGGCGTAGGCATAATTTCCGAACAATGCAAAAAAGTTGAACAACCAAAAAAATTGATTTTCATACTTCTAAATTGCTGAATTCAATGACAGTATTTAAAATTCAGTACGGTACCACTGTGAGGTACCACTTGGTACCAAATTGTGACAGTGGCTATCCTGGGTTCAGTGGGCCCTGGTTCAAAATCATCATTTTCGCTTCAGTGGGTCCTTTGCTATGAAAATGCAATAAATCTATATATCGTTTAGATAGCGTTAATGTCTATTGCTGTATATTTAGTATGGTATCATTGTGAGGTACCATACTGAAACAATATCTCCGATAAACGCCTAAATTTTCCGTATGATATGGAGTAAAGTTTGCCACCCTTAAGAGGGGTTTAAGTTAAGGCGATGATTGTTCTTAGCAAAACTTGGTTATATACCTACTCTAAACCTTTGAAATGGTGAAAAAATCCTTTTACGAGGTAAACTTCACAGGGTCCGTGGTTAGGTTATCAGGGTCGGTCTTTTTTTCTAAAATTAGTTAACCCTTGTGGCCACAACAAGTAGTCATTTTATACCCCATTTTTCTCAGCCCTTCCCCAGTTGGGGAGTAGGAGCATCACCATTTTCCTTAATTCCTGGGCCACGCTGTATATATTTATGTGCTCATTTTATCGCGAAGCACAAATGAACAAAGTTGCACAAAAATGAACATAAAATCGTAAAAAATTCTCAATTTTTGGTAAAATAACCTATTTTTTCCGGATTTTTTAAAGAGGGGGTGCCCCCTTGCCTCTCCCCTCGGTTAAGCTAGTGATTGAAACGGTCCATAGCTTCTCCGCGATGATTGAGTGGTACCGGGAAGTGAGAGTGCAGAAAGAATTGTTGTAGAGAAAATGAAATGTTGAAGACAGTTGGATTTGGGTGGTGTGGTCCTTTTGTGATTGCGAGTGTCTGAGTGAGGGTCAGTGACGTTCATGTTCTCCTTTCCTTTTTTTTATTCTTCTTGTACACGAATCTCGCATTTCAACCAGCAAGTTACATTTCCAAACTGCTCTCTCTGTTTCTCTCCTTCAAGGCTCAATTCGATTGATTTACGTTTACGTGTGCAGAAATGAGAACGAAAACGACTACTTGGCCATTCTTATTGAAAGGATGTAATGAGCAGCAAAGAGTATAACCATATTGATTTCCTCATTTCCCTATTTCTCTTTCCCCAATTTCTTCCAAATTCCAATAGTCCTGTACTATGCATACTAGGGACGTCGTCAGGGTACCAATGGCACAAACGGAATATAAACTACTGCATGCCAATTAGAATTTTTAATTTTTGAGCGGATACAGTTTTTTTTATAAGCAATTAAGTCGCTGTTTTGACCTTTCTAATAATTGCATTATGGATCAATATGGGGTAGAACTTTGAACAGGGTACAGGGGAAATACTTATTCAACAGGGTAGGGTAAAGGGTAATTGGAATTTCTCAATTTCGACCTCTTTAATGTATATATATATGTGTGTGTGTTTTAGTTGCAGGGTCCCCTTATCTATTGTAGATAAGCCAACGCTATCCTCAAGCCTGATTAGGCCCATTTGAATAAACTGCTTGTTTCACTGTCTTTTGACATTATTATTATGAACTTGAAAGACTACCGTCACAAAGCTTATCGCAAGCTTGAGCATGGGTAGCACAGTCAATGATCATATTATGCATACTCTCTGTATGCAAATCGTCACAGAACGATAGAATAATTTGAAATTTTTCTACCACTCGGTCATGACTCATAATATGTATCTAATGTATATGCCATAATCATAATGTATATTATGTATGTAAGTATGTATGAGGGAAGCATTACACATAATAATATTTTATTATGTAACAAATAATATATGTAATGCATATCAGTGCAGTAGTGCCACTGCCAGAGCATACTATTTTTACTACTTTACATTGTATGCATACTAAATGCATTCAATGTAATAAATTATTGGCATGCCAAAACAATGAAAGACACTTTGTGTAACAACTGTGCTGTTAGCTGTTATACTGGGAGAAGGACGTCCTTCGAATTTCGAAAGTTGAACGAATGTGTACTATCAATCAATCAGAGTAGAGAGCCATCCATGAACAACGTAGCTTAAGCTAGTAGTTAGGGGCCAGCCAAAGCTTGACAATATACCAAAGCTGAACAGGCTTTTTATTCTCAGGTGATAATTGGCGGTATTTCGTTGTCTTAGTAGTTAGGTTGCTCAGAAAAAGTGCTATTAGTCTTGATAGAGGTTATCAGAAGAATCCGGAAGAGCAGGCGCGGAAAAGTCAGATCTAAGCATGCAAATAAAATAAGGTCTAATAATTGCCGAAATATGCACTCAAATATGCACTAAAAGTTACCTAAATAAGAGCTAAAAACCATAAAATCGCCTAAATATGGACTAAAATAATCACCCAAATATGCATAAAAACCATAAAATCTCCTGAATAGTAAACGCTGAAATCGAAACTCATAAAATTAACTAAATATGAGCTTAGGTAACGGAGATGGGCTGCATCGATACAGACGTAATAGGTCCGTCTGGATATTTTCATAAAGTTTACTGCATACAGTGGACACAATGGCAATGGCAGTGTAACCAGCAAAATTTGTGTACAAATATAGTATTTGTACACAGCAGCGGCTGGCTATACTACTGCCGTTTTGTCCGCTGTATCTGTACTATGCAGAGTTTGCAGAAAATGCAGACGAGACTACGAGACGGACCTATCACCTCTGTATTGAAGCAGCCAGCAGCCCTTCTCCGTTTTTAAAGGTATATACTTACAACAGTTACAACTTCAATCAGACAGATGTACATATTTGAAAAGTGGTGTCTTATTCTAAAATATATAATGTGCAGTTGCTTTTTTTATTTCATCTAGAAGTAAGTAGGTATTTATTAGGTAACTTGAGAAGTATGACTAGAGCTAGACAGGGGCGTAGCCAGGATTTGGTTTCGGGTGGGGCAAACTCAAAACATGAGGTATAATATATGTTCCTCTGAATCGTAAATAGTGCCATGTAGGATGCTTAAGTTTCTGAGTTACAGGCGATCAAAGTTTACGCTCTCCATCTAGCTATGCAGTGCGGTGTAGTTTCAACGATTTAAAAAAAATACTTCTTGTGAACTAATATTTTTCATCATAATTTTAAAAAATAGCTAATTTTTCGTAGTATTTTATCCCGTCGAAAAGCTATATAACCTACATGTCACCATATTAGATTCAAGAACACATATTATGTGGTACGATACTAGGTGGTATGCGATTCTTTTGTATTGCATGGTTATGAGCAACTGTTTTTGTAATGGTTGCCCCCTCAAAAATGATTTTATCATTTCAGGCGAGTTTCTATTTTCAAACAACGTTCACGTTTGAACCAGTAAACCCAGAGGATTGTGGTTGGTACCAATCGAAAGTTCATTTCCTGGAGCAGTGATAGAGGTAGGTCATATTTGAAATTGGTTCACTCGTTTGCTTCCACGATTTTTTGAATGCATTCATTGAAAAAGGCTTGGATTCAAAGCTTAATGGAAGCTAAACAAGTGGACTCATTTCAAATATGACCTTAATGACCTACCTCTATTGTCCTCTATCACTGCCCCAGGAAATGACCTTTCGATTGTTACCAACCACAATCCTTGAATAATAATGAATTGATAATCCTTGTTTGAAAAATACAAAATTAAGCAGTGATTTCAGGCTTGACTGTGACTCCATGGAGATTCTCCCCCGCACCCTTAAAAGGATTTATATATACTATAATACTAATCAAAAATTAAATTATCTATCCCACTAAAGCTATTTTCGCTTAAGGCGATGTGTTTCAGTTGGTATTTTTCCCGGGCTGGAGTTTGAATTCGTGGGTTCAATCATAAATTTAATTAC
>JAQFYB010007052.1:0-11312 GCA_034694085.1 Pogonognathellus longicornis
ATTACCATTATACAAAATTTCATTCCTATCTGTGGAAACATGGAAATTCTCGTAGCGCACGTCAAAATCCCATCTCACGTATCGGTCGACTTATTGTAATAAATCGATGCTGTGGCAATGTTTCATAATATCGTCGTGTTAATCGTAAAAAGCGACAACTTGATTTTGTATATTTAACAAATGCGACAAATTGATTTGTATATCGTAAAACGCGACAAGTTGATTTTGTATATATCAACTTGTCGCGTTTTACGATATAGAAATCAATTTGTCGCATTTGTTAAATATACAAAATCAACTGGTCGCATTTTTAGGATATACAAAATCAAGTTGTCGCTTTTTACGATGAACACGACGATATGTATGCTGTTTAAACATGGACCGCGGAAAATGTTTATGCTTTGTAGAACGCACATGTAAATTATAGATCAGGAAAATTAATAGTAGGTATAAAAATATTGTTTTCATTATTTGCTAATTTGTACGAAACATTGATTTAAGCCATAATATTAAGCACAGCATACTAGTATATTATAACCATTCCTATCACAGACCTTATGATTGTTTATACTAATATACACATCATTTTAATAGAACCAACAAGCAATTTAAAACTGTAACATATATTTACACATGTGTAAAATCGTAGTGTAAGTTGAACTGCAATTGAATATTGCATGACCTTACTGAAAAGACGAGAATTCAGTCATAAAAATTTGTGGTTTAACTTACAATTAACAGCGTGTTTATTAAGGATATGATAATAAAACACATAGCTTTGTCAGTCAACAAAAGTATGCATTGTTCAAATTACTGTGGTACTGCAATTGAATTATCGCAAACTCCTCAGACGGTTTATTTAAAGCAAAACAATGCATTTTTGTTTGCTTACTAATGAATGGATAAACAATCTGGTTAGTGCATAAACGATGATAGGTGATAAAATATTATTTACAAGGAAAGGGGTTTTCAATCAATTAAAATAATATAATAAATACAATAATAAAAATGATAATGCATCAGACTTTAAAAATCATACAAAAAACGGGCAAAAAATTAGGTACCTAGCAAACATTTTAGATTATGAATATTAATTTGTCTGCCATCACATCATCAGTTACTACAATTCATTGAGAATACATACTTTTAAAGATCTTCAGACATAAAATTCGATTTACTCTTGCATATCGACCCATTTAGAAAATCAAAGATAAGGGACGGGACGCATAACGGACGGGTAAGGCACGCTTAACCAGCTCTACATATAGCTACCTACTATAATAATAATGAGTACTGTGCATAATATTATAATATTATGGAAACAATTACAAGTTACACCTTGTAATTTTGCTAATTGTCAAACAACTTGCACTCCATTAATTCTGTTCACTCATTTTCAGTTCAAGATATTCAAAGCGGACTAGGCAGGTTACTAATAGGTAGGTAGTAGGTACTATTTATTATGGTAATACTAGTAGTACCTATACAGTAATCCATACATACAAACTGTACATAATAATACAGCGTGATTAGTCTACACTGCAATAGGAAAATTACATGGGGTGGAGAAAGCCTCAGTTAGACCTGTCTCAAAAAGGTCACAGGTCATTTTGAAATAAACTACGGTACATATTTTGTAGAAAATCTTTTTGCGCATTTAATGAGCTATGACATAATGCGCTTACGCGCCTAAAAGCGCTTTGGCGCAAAGCGTGAATAATTGATTTAGGAAATAAAACCAATATTTACTTTAAAGTTACACAAGAAATTAAAACTCACTAAAAGATGCTTTGCGCCAAATCGCTTTAAGCGCTCATAGTTTTGTGTAAGCGCATTATGTCATAACTCATTAAATGCGCAAAAAGATTCTCTACATGATATGTAAGGTAGTTTATTTCAAAATGACCTGTGACCTTTTTGAGGCAAGCCTAACTAAGGCTTTCTCCACCCCATGTGTTTTTCCTACTGCAGTGTAGACTGATCACGCTGTATAATATATTGGAAACAATGTACACATTTATATATAATATTTTTGTTATATATTATAGGACTATGTACACTATGCATTATTATTAAAGTAGGTAGGTATATGCATGCAGTAGTAAGTCTCAAAATGAGTGAGTAAGCAATTCTCTAATTCTTTGCACATTTATAATAATTTATTAATACACATCACTTACTGCATGAAATTTTGTGAGAGTGTAAAAGAAAATATTTCTTCCATTCATTCAGTTATTGTTAGCCTTGACTACAGTGTAAATATGATGTTTTTGGGATATACAATTCTTTACAGCAAAAGGATGCAAAGAGCTTTATTGGTGTAAGTTAGATTAGCTGCTGCATGCTACCGGGTGTCCCGTTCATTACGTGCAGTAGTAATACAAGGGTAGTCCTTTCGCTCTGTTTTGCCTGATGAAATTTGAAATTCCCTCACCTCGCGGCGCCAGCGAATCTCAAATTTCATCAGGCAAAACAAAGGGAAAGGACTACCCACGTATTAATTACTGCAAGTAATGTACGGGACTCACGGTATATATACCACACAATATGTATTGAACCTGTACATACAATATACGTTCAATGATGGTTTTATAGAGCATAATGTAGAATGTGTGTGGTGTGCGGAATGTGAGTGTGTACTTGTAAAAGTTGAGTAGGTGAGGGTTAATGTGTCATGGCCCTAGTAACCTACTGACGTCGGCGAGCAGTAAAGTCGGCGAGCAGTAAAGTCAGCGAGCAGTAAAATCGCGAGCTGTAGTGTGCTCGAGCTGTAAAATCTGCGAGCTGTAGTGTACGCCTAGCAGTAGCGTACGGGAATCTCATGCCCCCCCCCCCCCCGAAATCCCAAAAATGAGATTATGTTGCCCTGATAGCGCAAAAAAACGCGAAATTTGTCGCGCCATGCGCGAAATTGATGCATTTTAGATTGATTTTAGTTTAAATTTGCTCACATTTTTCGCGCTACACACAATTTTTGATACGAATGTACTTCATGTTTGTAGTTTTCCCCCCCGCGAAATCGATTACTGGCTACAGCCGTGGTCGGCATTACTGCGTAATTACAGTATCAAGTAGACTGAGTAATATCTTTCGTCTATAATCCCTATACAACATGTTGTTATCATATCCTTTAATAAACAGACAAAGATGTGCTGTAATTGTAACCATAAATCCATATATCTAAACTCTCATCCAAGAAAAATTGACGTGATTATATTTTTATCACTAATAAGTAACAGCCTTTTAATACCTGATTATTGCATCCAAGTGTAATTTTAGTGGCATAAGTTCAACTTTAGCATTATTATACTGTTTTTTATTATTATATACTTGGATAAAGAAAAGAAGTCAGTCTTTAAAAAGCATAGCACTTCCTATTAGTGATAAAAATGTTACAATGTCAATTTTTCTTGCTCTCATCTTTTCATGAAGGTCGCTTAAGGTACAGTTTGGTTGAATTCCAAGTCTGCTAACTTTCATTTTTGATATAGTGATCATGTGTTTTACTGTTGCAGCCAAGGCCGTAACTAGGCATAGGGCACCGGGGCACGTGCCCCACCCAGATTTTTGGAACATACACTAGACAATTTTACTATATCAATCACATATTAATAGATATGGACAATAATACGAAAGAATGAACAAAAGAATGATTTATATTACAGTCTTAAAACAATTTAATTTGCAGATGTTTTAATGATATGCAGTAGCTATTTTACCAGCTACCAAAAATACAAATCTATCCGTAACTACCAGTTATTTGTTGATTTGTAGAGTAAAAAGCAGCATTAGACGAATGCATGTCGATTTGATGGTATTTCAATCTTGAAAATGGAAAAAGGAAGTGCGATTTCGCAAAATGAATTCTTGTAATGAACTTGAAGTAATTTTAGTAGCAAAATATCTATGGTGTTAAAATCAACAGAACACACACTATAGTTAGTTTCTGGTAGCATGGCTCTATTATAGGACCATAAACACCTAGAAGAAGGTTTTTGTTACGACAAATTTATGGAAAATCGGAAAATTTTGTCGCGCTGCGCGCGAATATAATGGTGATGGATTAGTTTTGATTTTGATATGCGATAATTAGCACATTTGTTCATATTTATTATTAATATACCCTTCATTAACCGCAATCCCAGATACGGCAGAGACTATTTCATTTTGTTGTGTTCACCTAATGAAGTGACACAAAGACATGAGTGCTAAAATTATAATACAACAATAATTATTTGTAGAAGTGTTGTAAATACGAAAAAAATATTTGAAGCTTTCAAAGGATTTACAGGTCTTAGAAACAAATGAGTTTAAGAACACAAACAGCGTAACATTAAATGGGCTATATAAATCTTTGATTATTTTTTCAACAATCGTAATTTTATCTGGGCCCCACCCATTTTCAAATCCTAGTTACGGCCCTGGTTGCAGCTACAATTACTATTAATTCCAACACAATTATTTGATATATGACGTTTATGTAATTTTAACGACAACATTCATGTATTATTAAGCAATTAAATGTGTTGTGACTGTTCATTAATGAACTAAATTATCACAATCAATTTGTAGTATTAGTAAGTATATACCTGTATTTCGAAACTTTAAAAACAAACAGCTTTAAAATAAATGTACAAAGAACAAATAATAATTCTCTATATCAGGCGAGTACAAAATATCATAATTAAAAGGTGCACAGTAGAGGTTGTATACAAAAATTAATTTTTTGACGTGCAAAATTCGAAAATGAGGTACAATGGAATCTACGATAGCATTTTGAAATGGGGTCAATTAGGTCAAATCCAAATTAAAATGCAACAAATTCTTTGCTGCACACTTTTTCCATATTTTTGAAGTGTTTGGGAAAAATAAAGCATTTTGAGATACAAAATATATTATGGGGAAAGCAAGTGTACCCCAAGCATCCCCTTAGTTAATGCATGATCCCTTGCATATTTTTATTGATTTGCAAAAATACGGCTATTTTTGGGGACATTTATCACCATATAAAATTTCAATTGTGTCTTTAGGGAATCCTAACTTTTCTGCTTGAGTGACGGCAATTTTTCGTTCTTCTTCTGTTAGTTTAGAATTTTTCGAAAGTGTATTCCATCCTACTTGACCATTGGGGAAGCAACTGATAAATATAACAAATTTTGTGTCTCTGTCATGATATGCCATGTATGCAAGATTGGGTTCATCTGAAAAAAGGAAAATTTGCAATTACCGAAAAAATTTAATTTAGGCAGTAATCTTCAATTCAAATCAGATGAAAATCTTCTCCTTTCCAATGAGAATAAAATTTGAAAACGATATGCATAGATTTGATTTTAACTAAATATTAGTTTGCTCACGGTATTTTGAATGGTCAATTTGTAAATCGCATCTTATGGCACCAGGAAAATCCATTGAGTTATTGCATACATAACTCGAAGCCATTCCATAACCGGCAAATTTTCCATCTCCTGTTGCGTGGTCAATTTCAATTCTCATGCACAATTCGGAAAAGTCATCGGTTCTTTTAAGTTCTTCTTTTTTTATTATTTCAGAAAAATGGTACTGTGTAACATCATTGCCCATATCTGTGTACCATCCACCCGCAGGTTGATTTGATTGCAGCTAAATAAAGACAAAATATTGTCAATTAGCATTCACATTTTTAAATATGCTATGTTTATTTCTAGTTTTATAGTGACATGCTATGTATTGCACTACACACAAATAAATTTGCTTTCAAAAGGTAATTGACAATCACAAATTGAAAATAAATTGAATTGTTTGATGGTGATGGATTTAATATTACTATCCATTAAGTACCTTATTTTATTTCAATTAAATACAGTTTAATAGTCATATTTTATGTTCAAACCTAATGATATTTAAGAAAGTTCACCTTAACTTACCCATTGAAAATCTACATCCGTCGCTGGCTTTGGTGAAAAACACATATCGGCAAAGTGTTTTTGAGATGTTTCACACGACGTTAGATTTGCTAATGCAAGACTCAAGATAGCTATAAATATAAAACCACTTAAAATTATATAGTACATTTTTAAAATGGAGTTGTGTTGAGAGACTGTAAATGGATACAATTTAAGACAAGGTGACTAGTCTGAAATTGTTCAAATTTAGAGTCTCACGATGAAATGTAGTAACTGATGGCCAACAATTTGTATTTATAGCCCAAAAATTTCCTTATTGTTACGTACCACCTCATGTTTCATACTTTATCATGGTACTTCATTATTTTTTGCAATATTGTTTTCATTCTATAACACTGTATGCGAAAGAATAAAACTGCCTTCATAATTAACTACTGATTATTGTTAGCAAATAAAAACTCATTCCTTGTAAATCATTTCTTATTACCTGTATCGTATATTTATTACTCCATGGAAAAATAAAGAGCTAACATCAAATAAAACAGCAATATAAGAAAGAATCATTGCCAAAACGTTAAATTTTTTTAACAGTCGATTAGTACCATAAATCAACACATGTTTTGTTTGGGTTTGTACATCGTCTGAATTACCTCCCTAATTACAGTATCACAGAGATTGAGCAATACATTCTTTGTTGCAACGCAGGGTATTTTGGAGACTGGCGGGCAATGGCTTATTTAGGGTTTGCAAATGGCCCAGCTAAAATTAATGTGATATATAAGAATTTCTCAGCGATTGGAAAATACAAATGTTAAATAACTGGGTTTTCATAAATACTGTTATTAGATCACTAAATCATTAAAATATTAATGTATTCAATTATGAATTTGACAATTTAAAGAAATTGCGTTACTTTGCACTTTTACAGCAAAATAACCTCTTTTTGTAATGTGTCAGGACAATTTATAAAATTTTTAGTTTCACATTTAGCCAGGTGTTCAAAAAATCTGGGTGGGACCCGGGCCTCTTGGCCCTACCTTTAAATACGCCCTTGCTGGATGGGGGTTCTGTTTAGGTGGACGAACCATATTGGACTTATGTCATGTGGATATTGTATGTTATGTGTTGTGTGATGTAGTGTATGTATGCTAGTACGTAAGAATTACGTATTTAGAGTTTAATAGCCAATCAAATATGAGCTATTTAGAGCCGCTGAGAAATAGTTTTATTATAGCCAGTAAGGAAATGGCTTCTTAGAGCCAATGGGAGAAGGGCTTACTATAGATTTGAGTTGGAGAGTAACTCGGGGTAGAATTGAGAAGGATATAAAAGGGAGGACTGTGGCAGTAACAGTCAGTTGGCTTTTGGCATTCGGACAGTTAGCAAAGCATCCAGAGCTGAACTGAAAATATTGGATTCTTTCAAGTATTTGTGAACAAGAGTGTTCTAAGTTAAGTGTAATTTATCTTTTGTGAGTGAAGTAGTGTTTGTAAATCCTATCGCGTGTGTATCTTATTTGTGTGTTTGAGAAATTAAATTGAATTTAGAAAAACTTTTCTCAAAGTGTTTTTCAATTGTGTTTCATTAATTCCCTCATCCATCATCACACTTATCATCTCACTGTATTGTCCACACAACAGGGGATGGAGAAGTATCCGGTTATAACGGAATGTCTTCGAATTGGATATGTATAACTCAATTGATTTTCCTGGAACTCAAAGATGCGATTTGCAACTTGACCATTCTAAATACCGTGAACAAATTAAAACTAATTCACATTAATGAATGCTTTTTATTTGCAAAGTTTATTATTAATGAGCACGATGTTTTTCATTGCAATATTTATTGCTAAAATTAATCCTTCAAATATTTGTATAACATAAATTACTGTTTTAAAGACGAAGGCAATCTTATCTACATGACATATCACGACAACAACACAAAATTTTGCCATTTTCGTTGCATGCTTCTCTAATGGTCAAGTAGGATGGCTGACACTTTCGAAAAATTCAAGATTAACAGAAGAAAAACGAAAAATTGCAGTCACTCACGCAGAAATGTTAGGGTTCCCTGAAGACACACATGCAATTTTATATGGGGATAAATGTCCCCATTGAAAATTATTGAAATGAAGGTATGTGCGTGTTTGTGCAAATATATGAAAACTATAAAAGGGTATAATATGCGGTGGCATTAGAGGTTTAAGAGAGGAATCATTTAGGGATGTAACACCTCTCAATATGTTTGTACTTTATACTTAATAAAATGATGATTTTCACCAAAAAAGATTTCTTATTCTAATATGGCGAAAGATGTAAAAGACTTAATTTTAAGTGGTCCAATTTATTAATGAAAATAGGCCAATTTTTCAACACAGATTTTTTAATTAAAATTTAATAGGTAATAGGTATATACATTAATTTAAATATATAAATTTTATAAGTAATTGGTCGCCATCAAATAAACATTGACCTTCAAACTTTTTTGGTTCAGCTTAATTTAAAAAAAAATGCTCCAGGTTAAAACAAATGGCTTTCTTTTTGAAGTGTATTATGATGTGGACTTTGAAGTGTGTTATGTTTTGTTTTGTTCGATGAACACATTCAACTAATTTTAAATTAGGTTGCATACTACATATATTTAGAAGTACCAATACTACAAGGTCATTATTTTTGTTGAACATGTACATTGATGGGTACAATTTAATATATTCATTTACCCTTAGTGACTTACAATGAGAAATTTGACATGCTTAATAATATTTTAATCCAGAATTGTGAGTGATACTAAAATATATGGACATTTTGCTCAACATATATTACATTATTCCTACTTTAGTTTTGAATCATATGTCCACTAACCTTTTTCATTATTTGTCTCTACCTGTTTTTGGTATGACAGTTTCACCAAGTTCCATTTTTAAGTTAATTGTGAATTTTTAATATTACTTTGCAGTGTCACTATACCATATACCCACTTATCAATTACATGGCGTAAGGGTATATAGCAAAGAGAGCTTAATTAAACTTAAACAATTCGACAGTAGAGAGTTTTAGTTTTTTTTCTAAATTTTTTATCATTCATGTATATAACCAATTGAGGATTATCAAAAAAATACTTTTTTTTAAACGTAGGAATAAAAAGTTATCGATAAGAGGGATCAAAAAATAAAATTTAAAACCACATCTGATTTTTTTTCAATTGACTTTACCATGGTAACGGCATTGCTTCGTTTCCTGTACACCAATTGAAGCTTAGCCTCACCACAAAAACACCACAACGCATTAAGTACAATTTCGCCGAGCAAAGAGGTTACAGAGATGAGATAACCAATTGTCAAAAGTTTTACGGTAGACTTAGCATGTTTAAAATTCATGGGCATTGGCGATTGAGGCTCTTTATTTTTCTTACGGCCCCCAACCGCGATTTGATCCAATGCTTGAATCGTTCTGTACGTGATAGAATCCGAATGAGCCTGAGTTAATCTTTCTAGTACACCATTTTCTTTTAATTGGTTGAGAACGAAAAGGATTTCCTTTTCAAAGGGGCCATATCTCACCATATCAGGCTGCTCTCTCTCAATAAAATCGACCGACTTCGTAAACCGTGTGACATTTGTAGTTGTCAACTTTTATTCTATCGTAGGATTGATCAGTCCCTATGGTAGAATGGTTAATGTTGGTAGGTCGCCACCAGTATATGAGTTAACTGGACTTAGGAAGGTTGAGATGTGAGTTACTGGGAATGAGAAGTTAGACTTAAGGCCTCGTGAGTGAGTGGGAATGCGTGAGTAACTAGCAAGGAACGGTGACAAGAGATTTATACTGCAAAAGAATTTAAGTTTGTTTTATTCTACTAGGAATCAATGTCACACAGAAATTACTACAGAGAAGGAGACTAGGTTGTAGAGGCCTTTAGGAGGCTGATGTTCGGCTGCAACTGATGGTAAAAGAGCTCGGGATGAGGTTTTATGGAATTACAACATGTATATTATGTGACTAGGGGCAAGCCACCTCAATAGCCCACAAGGCTACCGTCACAATTAATCCCCCCTTTTAATTTTTGCACAGGATAGGAATCATAACACTCCTGAATCCGAATGAGCCTGAGTTAATCTTTCTAGTACACCATTTTCTTTTAATTGGTTGAGAACGAAAAGGATTTCCTTTTCAAAGGGGCCATATCTCACCATATCAGGCTGCTCTCTCTCAATAAAATCGACCGACTTCGTAAACCGTTGTTCGGGTTTCAATTTTGCTATAAGGTCGCCAAGTGTTATTATCGTTTCTTGATGTCCCACGAATACTTTTTTATTTTCCACGATTTCCATGTACACATTCCAAATATTGATGTTCTTCACATCTTTCCGAATCCTTTTCAGAATTTCTACGTACATGTGCCATTTTCGTGTTTCTAATACATCTTGTGAAAAATGAATATACGTGTCGATCATTTCTTCAGCAAACGAATCGAATTCGGAGTTTACAGGTATTTGAAATATATGGGTGAACAATGATGCGTTAGTCTTGATTAAATCTTCATATTTTTCCGGGCCTTGGGTTGGAGATGGCTTCATAAGATGAACAACCATTGTACTCCTATAGACTTCGTGGATCATGAGACAGTAGAATAACCAACCAAAAACAACTAAGCGAAACAAAAGTTTAGTTGGCCCCACCGCCAATGTTTGAGCTATGAGTGCACGAAATACTATTTCAAAGGATGTGAGAATATTTTGATATTTTTTGTTTTCCCGGGATTTATGATTGTTGGGATTACAGTATTTAGAGGTCAAATAAATGAACATTGAAATTAAAACTGCCAACATTATTGTTGCAACGGTCACGCGCGTACCTAACGGGCCAATTAGCGAGATCCAGTTATTTCCCGATTTTTTATTTATGGAAATAAATCCACATTTATGCAAATAACCGCTGTAAAATGGAAAGTGGTTTTTAATAATTTCCTTTTGTTTTAATGGGGTGGCATTCATATAATAATCTATGGAGGGGCATATCCTTGTCGCTGTGCACAACGTTGCAGTCAAATTTAAACTTTCCACAATAAATTTCAAGATGTATAAGGTTGGATACCAAATCCTTGTTGTTCCTCGTAAATTTATCTTCAATGATTTTACAAACCTGGTAAGATTTATGACGTAAGCCATCTTAAGATTCCCCACAACGAACGTTGCTTCGTTGAAATTTGTGTAAAACTGCACATGTTTTTTATGTTTGTGCAGTTTGTATTCCACCCAGTAAGACAAACCGTGAGTTAGACAATAGTAGCAAAGTTTGTGGGTTTTGCCAGTCCAGATTAAATACATGTATGGAAACTTTACTTTTTTGTCGCTACCCAGGAAGAAACAAATGTGGGAATCCCGAGGGATATAGGTGGTCAAGAAGGGAATACAGTGGGTGTGGGGAAATT
>JAQFYB010007053.1:0-11311 GCA_034694085.1 Pogonognathellus longicornis
TACGCACAAAAATAACTATTCCAAATCAAACACCTGCTGATGCTACTTTTTTACTCTATTTTGCAATAGTTTATTTAATACTTGAGTTACATGTTTAGTGCTTACTGAGCCACCTCACTTGTAAAGATTATTGTTAGGTACATCATCTGCACTACAAACAAGCATTCATCCACTGCCAATTTTTGTCTCACGCATGTTGTCAAGTGTGACGTACTTAAAGAATACACGATCATACAACCTGCCAAATTCATCCTTTATTGGGGAAGTTTACATACGGATCAAGGTAAATAGACTTACAATATACATACATTGGTTAGGTATGTTTATTTACTATGCAATCTGCATACGGATGTGTTTTAGTGAATCACATTCCTTTCAACTCACAATCAGTCGCAATTAAATGATCATGCAAAACCAATCCTTTATGCTTTGCTTACGTTAATTTATGTAGACATAGTATTTGCCAAGTCTAACTTACACGATTTCTTTGCTGGAGAACAAGTAGATTTCCATTGTGTAATCCTCTAAAATAAAGAATTCGGCTTACGCAACATCTCAATCTCCAATCTCTTAAACTTGTTGTTTGAACGTGCATGTATGTAGTATGCATTGGTGGATCAAGTAAAGGGTTTTGTGGCTACCAATCCTCCCCTCTGGAAAATTTTAATTTAAGTCAAACAGATCAAGTAATATCTACATCTACAATAAATGAGTATAATTATAAATTAATCGATCCTATTACTAATTTTAAACGAAATCCCCCTTATGAGAACACATTTTACACATCGACCTTCTGAAGAATCTCGTCGAATTCTAAAGAGTCACCATTAAAACAATAATGCGGACATGCACACATAGATCCAGATTTACATTCTGGCATCTATTTACACGTGGACCTTCACACATACAACATAAGTGGTTTATTATATATTGTAAGTAAATACGTTACAGCATAATAGTAAGTACACCTAATAGTTGATGTGTTTAATGTATGAGGCTATGAGACTGAAGACCAGAGCGTATTAGTTGTTACAATTGTTAGAGCTATCTATGCATTATAAGGGCGGATGTGATGTGCTATTCAATCTATTCATCAGCTCTTGAGACGCACAACAGCCAAAACCAACGAAAGCAGTTTTTTAGGTAGTGCAATCGTGTATTACTCATGTATCTGTACTCTGTTCTGTACATACCTATTATTTATAAAATGTGTATATCACGATTTTGGGAATAACGTGCTAAACAAATCTCAAAGCACAAAGACAAAAGACAAACATGATAACAATGAGATTCTTTCTTCAAAACATTTATACATGATTTTGAAGAAATAAATCGTCCAAAAGATGTGTTAAAAATACGGCTATTAAGTGTCAATTTAAGGTAATGCATACTAATAATGCCTGGATTGAACCAAACAAAACAGTTTTTTCAGTGCGTACTTTCTGATGTGCTAGAGATTTTATTACTATCAATTAGAACTATTGTATGTAAATGGAACAAGGTAGTAAACTTGCAATAAACATTGTTATTTATGCAATAAACTTGTAATTTAAACAAAATCAATCAGAGATGCATCATCAAGAATGCAACAAAGATAAATATAAACTAGATGTTAATAACTGCAAACGAATAAAGATAGCTAGTATAAATGTATGTACTTATTCTATTCTGTAAAGCAGGTACTAACAGTAATTCGGTAAGATACGAAGAATTTCTTTGTTCTGGCTCAGGTGAGCATGAGACTATTACAGTCAACACATTAAATACTTTAGAAGTATCCTAATTCTCAACAATGAATAAGGAGAAATGAGAAATCATCGCTTTTTTGCAAAAGCAACTTCATGTATGAAGCGTTGTGGTGGTGGTGTAGAAAACAAGTCATTCTGATTTCTGCATTGGCAGAGTTAGAAAATGCCATGATATCTTCTAACAAAGATAGGTTCATCTTCTCTTCTTCAATCAGAAGACTTAAACTGAAACCGGAAAACAAAACCTGTTTTCCAGCAAGGTCAAACGAATCAAAATCCATGTTAGTTAAAATCTCTTCATGTGTATCAGAGATAATCTCCATACATGAATTGTACTACAGCCAAATATTGATCCCCGATGAGGCGATGACTGATGCAATATTCTGTAGGTATTTTATAATCTTAAACTATCACGGGCATAGCAAGGGGGAAGGGGCCAATCGTCCCCCCCCCCCCGAAATCCGAACAAAATTGGTTACTTCACTAAAAAGTACATAAAATTTAGAAATTTTTCGGTATTTTATGTTCATTTTTGCCCAAATTTGCTCAAATATTTTGCGGTTCGAGCGAAAAATATATCTCATGTTTTGAGTTTACTCCTCCCCCGAAACCAAATCCTGGCTACATCTGTGTAAATATAAACTGTAGTATATATAGTTAAATAAGTAGATTATAAATATGTTAATAATACGTATACGCATGGAAGCGCTTTGGCAAATAAGCACGAAAGTTGGGCAATTTACTATTTATTTTGAGCGACTGACTTTTTCTGGTGTAACTAATTACAGCATGATTATATTATGTTTATGCCAAAGCGCTTTGAGTGCACTTATAGTTGTATTTAAAAAATCATATTATTATGCTTTATTGTTCAGTAAATACTCAAACGGATGGCATACAAAATGTGTAGTACTGCATGGTGTTTATTGCAGAATTTCATGTCAATACCCATCCTTATATTGAGGCAGGGTTAAGGGCTAACTTATAGTAAGCAAGACCGTATTAAATTATTCCTGAATCTGGAATCCCCAACTCTAACCTATTGAAATGAAAAACGACTGAAATGGCTATTTAAAATAACTGATTGTGACATTATGAGTACCTACTATTTAAATAAAACTACACTTAAGTTCTAAGTTCGTATATATATAAAAAAGACTTCCAATCCAAACGCTAATTTTCGTTTATTTGTTGCTGTTAAAAGCCAGAAGAAAGGCTCAATGTGGGAATATTCACATACCTTTGTGTAGTATACTTATACATATTTGTAAAACACAGGGAAACTTGTGGGAGAGTCATTAGAATTTGTAGCTCTTGCAGAGACTGTATAGGACAAAGTGACCATTCATGAATGCTCGAAAGTTTATAGCAATTAGCAATGATTGTCTGTAATAAATACCGATGATGAACCAAGCCCCAGGGCATTTTGTAATGTAACATATGAATACATCAACACGGCCGCTCAGATCGTCACAAGTGGCAGTACTGGATGGAAATCAATGGAAACCAGTATTTGAGATCCAGCATTCTATAGGTTTAATATATTGTAAAATTAAATTATTTATTTAATTTTATTAATCTTCTTCCCATATTGACTGATTACATCCCAGCACTTTTATGCTTCTGCTCCTAGTGGTTGAGACATAGGCAGTATATAAGTACTACTCATTTTACTTTCGTCATTATTCACATTATCTGATTATCTCGTATACTTATTTCATATCTAGAGTAATTGATTTGGTCTGCAACTTCCCTTTGATGAATTTTACGTACATTAAAAAAAAAGATAATAATATATGTACATTTTGTAATCACAACAATTTTAATAGATCTTCATACGTTAACAACAACATTTTAGGTGATATTATCATAGTACTATAGGTAGTTTTCGGCTATGTACTGTTTTTATGATTGAATTTACAAGAACTACTCTAACGTAAGTCGAAATCGTTACATTTGATATTTTGTTTGTCTGGGGGCACTGTCAAAGTTTCACTTACTCATTGGTTCAAAAATGGTGTACATCTTATATGATGAAAACTGTAAACTGTAATAATATTATATAATATAGTCGTGGGTAAATATCATTGAAGATTGTTTATGATCACTTATTTCAAACGGCTATGGCGACTTCGGTCACGCTCTTCCCGTTCTCTGCTGGGTCCTTGAAACGGCTTGAATCTACTACTCTTCACTTTGTCTTCTTTAGGACTAGGACTCACTTTAAGTTCTACTTTTGATTTCTCCCGTTTCTCTTTTTCATTCCAGTCATAAGACAAATTCCCATTTTCATATGGGTTACCTCCACCAGTCGATTCTCTATACAATTTCCGGAATAACTGACGAAGGTAAGTGTAATCAGGAACTTCTTCAAAGTGAAGATGTCGACAGTACTTCAAGTATTGAACAAACTCTTCAGGATGGCCCTTATTACCAAATGTGGATAATATATATTAATTGTATTTAACTACTGTTAAATAAATTATTCATACTCTTTTGTTACTTTGCAAAGGTCTTCTAATCTAGTTTTCATTTTGACTTCGGCAATTTTCTCATATTTCTGTTTTTTAGTGCTTGCTTTTAGACCTTGCCACGGCAAAGTTCCCCGCAGAAAATACATGAAAACGTAACCTAAGGACTCCATATCGTCTCGCCGGCTAAATGGAAACAATCAATTAAAAAATATAGGCTTAATACATATAATTAATAAAAACATGTTTCTTTTATATTACAAATAGATTGAAACCTTTGCTCTATTCCACGGTGGGCGTTTATTGACGCATAGCGAGCTGTCCCTGTCAAACTTTTGTCATCGCGGTATGGTATGTGGTAACGTGTACGCGAGTCACGGAATTTTTTGGAAAGACCAAAATCAATCATGTACACCTGTTTAAAATTCCAAACATATACTAAGCATTTTAGAAACATGTCAATGTGAAAATGTGGACTTTTAAATTATTTTCTCCCATTATCATTCTAAAAAACTCTTGTACTTAACTTACCTTATTACAAAATCTTCCCAACCCCATAAGAAAATTGTCTGGTTTCATATCTCGATGAATAAAGTTTTTGGAATGTAGATTCTCAGTGCGAACCAGCATTTGATCAGCAAGCAAGGTAACAGTTTTTAGAGAAAATCGTCTTCCACAATAATTAAATAAATCTTCTAAAGATGGTCCCAATAACTCTATCACCATAATGTTGTATTCTTTTGTTGTTCCAAACCATCTGAATTAAAACGAAAAAATCATAAGACAAGCGCTCAACAACCTCCAGAGCAAGTATAATAATCCCCAATAAAAACGAGTATAACTTTAATTTTGGAAATCCGACACTCCCATCTAAAAGTTTGTACAGCTTGCTTTCATAAAGTAACTGCGGATGTCGATTGTGGACACTTTCTAACTTCACAGCAACTTCCTGGCAAGATAAGAAAAAGAAAAGTGGCAAATTAAATAATTTGATAGGTATCTAGTTTTTCATTAATTTAATCATTCATAAATATGCTTAGGGATTATTTATTCTGTGCTTACTTCTTTGCTTGCTATATTAACTGCCTGGTATATGTCCCCAAACGATCCTGAGCCTAGCTTTCTTATAAGTCTAAAACGATCTCCAACAATAAAATTACCAACTTTTAGACTAGAGTCATCAGTACCATTCAGAACGGACCAGCCGGCATAATCTTGAGGTCTTTTAATTTTTGATTTTGAATTTGATTGTGCTTTGTCTTTAGTAGTTGTCGAAATATCAGCATCCGTTCCACTTTTGGTGCCTGCACGAGAATCCATGGTAAATTTTTTACTGTGGTGATGTGTGGTGTAAGCCATCGTCACTTATTTCGACTTAATCCCCACTAGATATCTGCAGAATGTGCTTTAAATAAATCAAAATTGGACTACAAAAAAGTTTCAAATTAAATGCAGTGCTAAAACCCAAATATAAAGCAAAAGTATTACCAGCAAACAGTATTTTATATTCAGCTATGTATTAGATATTTCTAACAAAAGTTGGCATTATACACCCTCATATGGATCCCCGAATAGTTGCAGGTTCAAATTATTTCAATGAAAGACGTTGGAGAAGGAGAAATGATGGTGATTTCCGGCCCCGAAGATGTAAAGGAGGTCGGTTTCTTTTAAAATGCTTTAGCAAATCTGGTAAAGTACACGGTCTCAGATTTGCTTTCACCGTCACCAAATCAGCATCACCGTTGTTTTTCTTTGTTACACTAAATAAATCGAATTTGCCGCTTTAAGAGTTACAATAGCAACATCCCGTGCATTGGTCTTTGTTGCCTTCCTATAGCCTACCTATAAATGAACGATCCATTTTTGGAGATACATATCCGAATGTTTCATCCGGAATCAGAATTTTATTTTTGGATACATTTCAGCACTGCACTGGCGTAGCCGGAAGCAAGGGGCAATTGCCTGTCCCCCCGAAATCCGGAAAAATAGATTATTTTACCAAAAAAGTGCCAAAAATCACGCATTTCAATGATTACTCAATCGAGGTTTAAAGCAACTTAAAAAGTCCTAAAATATCTTGAGGAATTGAGCCAAAGGGTGTGAATTCACAAAATGTTTGCACCTACAAATAACCCTTGTCTTTAGACCATTATAATATGTAAATTAAAATCATACTACTTATACTACTTATATTATTATCTCATCTGTCTGGCTGGCCACTGGACTATAATGTATGATTTGTATCAAAAGGACTAATAATGTTTTCACGTGCAGTAGAATAATAATAATTATTACTAGGGATTTCTTATTCATAGATAGTAATCTAAGAAATAATAATTTATTTGAGATGCAAAATGTTTAAAGGATAAAAAAATCAATTAATTTAGTTTTCTTTATTCAATAACAATAAAGTTTATTGTACTGTTCGTGTTCGTACCTAGATTTCGCCGATACATAAAAATAGCCGAAGCATCCGACCTTTAATAAATAATGAAATGACTGTTATAACTAATTAGACACACTGTACATTGAAATCAAAAACTTCGTTTTGTGCCAATTGTTTGATCAAACAATTGAGGATGTGGAAAATCGCCTTTGAGCTCCAATATATAGAACAATCTTCTATCCTTTACTTTGATTGGTATTTGAGAACCTCCAGAGAACCGAGATCCAGCTGCACTCACCTAAAGAAAAGTAAAGCAAAAACAGGGATGAGTTCATGTTTAGAAATCAGATGTATATGTAGTTTATTCGTCAGCTACGTTAATTTCCAAAATGTTGATGTATTAAAAATTAAACAGCAGAAAATGGTAGCAATACAGCTTATTAAGATAAATAGGTAAATAAATACAGTTAGATTAGATGGCTAGTCAAAGCTTTCTTATACGATTATCGCTATATAGCTTACACAATGGATTGGTACATCCATGATTCTGTTTCTTCCAAAAGGACCATATGTGACGATTGACACTGACTTACGATTTTTTCGGAGGACAATATATCTCACTGAACGAATTATATATGCCCAACTTGCAAATAAAACTCCGTAACCTAGAAAATAAAGCTTTACCTTAAGTGGAACACAAGTAAAATGACACGCATACAAGAAAAAGGAACAATAAATAACCACTCTACAGTCTACACACTATATTTACATTGAAATTCATTGAATTAATAATGATTCTAACTCACCCATGAGAAAAGTTCCGACACACAGTCCGTACTTGTACTTTTCTTCCCCTAAATTTATTTTTCTATAAAATGGGAGATCTTCGTTTGACTTGGAAATAGTACTGTTATCGCCTCCGTTCTCAGTCTTGGGAGCTCCAACTGGCACATTAATAAGGGACAAACTAGTGTAAGATATCCACATCCAAAATCCGAATTGAGTCAAAGCAAAAAAGTTGAGATATCTGAACATTTTAGGATTCTCATAGCGAAATATTATGATGTCTTTTAGTCCTTCTGTTGCTGAGCTATTTTTAGATGGCCGAATAGCTGGAGAACTGGATTGCTCCTTGACTATAGTTGGAGATGGGTATTTTTTTGGTTTGAGAAGACTCCCACTTTTAATACAGAAATAGCGGATTTGTTGCCCGAAACGTAGAATGGATAGGAGCATTGTAAATAAATTATCTGTAACAATAGGAAGAGAAGTAGAATTAGTTTCTTTTTAGTATGGGTAGGTTATAGCTAAACACATTATGATTTCATTTCCTTCACTAATTATTATCCTAACTAATCTTATCCTAAATAGTTTTAAATATTCTTATTTACTATGCTTAATTTAATAATAATATTGCTTACAAATTACAATATCCCACAAACTTTTGTAAGTTGTACTTAAGTTTCGAATCTTTTTATTTCAAAATGGTGACTTATAGTATTACAATTACAGTACAATGAAACTCGGAAGCGTTTTGAACGTGGTATAGTGGTATATAAGTATAATTAGACAAATATTATTTTTAGAGAGTACAGTTACCAATAATTTTTCTATGAAAATAATATTATGGGTTGATTAATTTCATTTGAAGTTCATCTCCATCTACAATCACTTCATCATTTACAATATCGGTGATTGTTTTGTCTGATGGAATAGACAGGCAAACATCCCCCTTGTATAAATGAAGTTTCGGTGCATCAGCTTGATTATTTCGGTTTTTAATTCTAGCTTGTCTTGCCATAAAATCTATGGCTTTCCCCAAAGTCCATTTCTTAGACATCCAAACATCCAAGGGCTTAGGATTCTGCTCTTTATTTGGACAGTCTACTATAAAGTAAATTCGATCATCTTGAGGTACAGAATTTTCGCCTTTTGCACGTCCTTTAAGTCGCATCAAAGCTAATTTCGTGGCCATAGCTCCTTTGCTTCCTCCCCCAGCTTTCGCTTCAGCCAGTTTATTGCTGATGTCCTCCTTAAACTTGTTTTGAAACTCATTAGAAGATTTTGCTCGGGCTGTAGCTTCTGATGCAGTACGAGCCTTTTTGATGTCTTCTTCCGTTGTAACACATCTAGGAACATATAGAAAAAAATAGCTTTTTAGAAAACACTTTTTTATCAATGTGACTGAACAAAAAGAGATTTCTATCCGAATTCTTTCATCATTCATTACAACGAAATCTTACATGAAAATTGAAATGAAATAACTGAGGTTGACAAAATGTTAAAATATTTATTGTTATAAAATAAAGTATAATCCATAATGCAGATTGCAGTTACACGAACTATTACATTATATTAGAATAATAGGTGACAATTTAAAAAAAATTGTGTTCTTGTATTCCGGATTTTTCATATGAATGACAGTTTTGGATTTAAGTAGTTTCAGTTTCATACCAACCAAAAATTATAATAAAATCATGATATAAATAATGTGAATACATGCAAGATGCAACCTTCAATCCGGTTGCGAACATAGAAAAGTGAAGAAAGATGTTTAAATACACTTTTTTAATAGACAACTCAACGAGGGATTATTTCGAAAGGACAGAGAAACACCAAGAATAATTCAAATATTTATACTGCCACTATTGCCATCAACCCCCAAAGCTCATTCTACTGCCAACTGCAGTCAGTCAATCAAATCTACTATACTATAAACTATAAACAGGTGTGTAAGCAAACACGTTCAACGTTTGAATTTGGTCATTTATTATTTACTTCGAAAACGAAAATAAGCTTATTTATATCATATTTTGGCAACACGATATGATTTATTGGGGTAGGGTTATGGGGGTGACAGTCAACAGTGGAAGGTTCCCACATTATCCCACTCGGGATAGGCTACCACTTGACTGCTTTACTTCAACCATGTCCATCAAAAAACCCAACTAAAAAGATTGTCATTTACCAGATATTGGATATATCTGATGATTTCAGATTTTGGAAATTCAAAACTGAAGGTGAAAGATGGCTGTATAATATGGACAAAGGTAGCATAGCGAGTGCCCAGATACACATGCTCCGTTGCAATTGCACTACGGGACAAAGGATATTTAACGACATACTGTCAACTGTTCAATCAGCAACAGTTTGGTCAACAGTCAGTTCGTTAACATTTTTTATTTATTATAATCTCATCATGTTTCTCAGTTGTTACTGTCAGTATCGCTTTGAATGCCTTCCGTCGGGAGTCGGGGACTTTACCAAACTGTGGCTCATTGAACAGTAAATGCGTAATATTACTAAAAACAAGCATAATGTACCAAATATAATTGAATAATTGCAAATGTTTATTTACTTGTGCTGATCCGAGTGACGATGAGAGAGACAAAAGTGTTCGTTGCATCGAGAACATTTCATTGGAACCAAATCTTTCACATTACAATTTGAGTGAGAACATTTAATTTGCCATCGAATTTTTTCTTTTTCAGCCAAATCTTTGTCAGTTAGCACCTTGTCTTCAAAGTGAGTACATTTGTGTATAAAAGGTGACAGATGATCTTTACAAAACACTGTTCCACAATGAGAACATTCCACTGGTAAGAAATCCAGCTGCCCACAATTTTCTTCACCACATCGTTTGCCTAAATCTGGAAATTCCATCCTGTGTGCAGTTACTGCAGTATACGTAGTTTGTACTGTCAACTGGGGTAACTGAAATTGCTTGAAGCCAGCTGTTGCCCGTGATGAGGATTTTGAGGATCTGACCAACAACCAATATTTGTAAGTAGATTCACAATTTGGAGTTTGGACTGGTGACTGGGGAAAGCGATAATATTTTCAGTATTGTTATTTATAAATTATGAAAACTTTATTTTTAGGTTTGTTCAGAACGACAGATGAATTAAGTAGTACAATATACATTTCGATTTTTTTCATCGAGCATTCATCATTCATTCGATCGTTCTTCTGTAATCAGAGATCTGTTATTTATTATGTAAGTTTAAAACCCTTAATCTTAATCTAAACATTAAATATTATCCATTATTATTGGAGACCCAAATGTAAAAACATGTGTTGGTGGTTGTGTCAAGAAACAACAATTTTAAATTGATTCTTGAATATTAATTTCTTTAACTATTTACTATTTTTATTGTGATATAAACATTTAATTAGCTGTCAACTTTCTTACCTATAGTTTATAGTACTAGTACCGGCACCGGCGAAACTTTTTGAAACACAATGACTAAATAGTGACGAACTAAACTTTCCTATACAGAAACTTCTATATACTATTGTTTTCAATGTTGCGTGTTAATTATTTAGTAAGTAGGTTTTTTGGTTAACTTTCAAGTTTCAACTACAACTACTAAGAAACATTGAACATGTGTTTTGGCTTTGCACATGAATATTTTGTTACGATATTGTATCTCTGTTGAAGACTTTAAGTTGAAGCGTTTTCTTTGACTTCACTTCAAGGCAATTTTTGTGATTTTTAATTTGATGGCGTACACGAAACTTTTTGAATGGTTAGATAAACAATTTATTAATTAACAATTTTATTTTAACAGTACTAATATTCTATATTTTATAAGTAATTATTTAAATGATAGTTGTATGAGAAATTGGCAAAAAGTTGTTCGCACCAGGGATCGAACCTGGGACCTTCCGCGTGTTAGGCGGATGTGATAACCGCTACACCATGC
>JAQFYB010007054.1:0-11308 GCA_034694085.1 Pogonognathellus longicornis
TCGTATCGACAACGTATCGTATCGACAACGTATCGTATCGATAAACGCTTTCCGATGCATCGATTTACAGCACTAATGAGCTCGAATGCTTGAGTTTTGTTATAATAATATCATAAAAGAGCTGTCCATATGATATTGTAATATTATTATTAGTAAAATTTATCTGAATCCAAAAATTAATGTAAAACACCACAAGTATGGATAAAACGACAAATTTTACTTTTGACGTATATACGGATTTGGATTATCAACGTGGTTAGGTAGATTAGGACACGGTATACATCCACACAAGATGAGCATTGATGTATGATATATATTTAGTCATTTAGTGTACAGGTAGTTGAGTACAGGGCAGACATACTTGTTCTAATGCTATGTTGACTGTTATGTCTTTTAAGCATTAAAATACAATACTTAACTGCACTTGTATTTGTGCGATGCGAATCTTCTTAAAATAAAAATAGGCAATGTAAATGTTGCTTTTGGCACTTACTATTTTGCACAGTCTATTAATTGATATTCATTGGATCTTTCAAAGCAAGTTTGGACACCTCGATCTTTCCATAACATCTCTGTATGTTCATAAAACTCCTGTAAAAATGAAGGAAACATTTTATCAATGATACTATCATTTGTACATACATTTATGCAGTTAGCACACAAACCAAGCTGAAAAAGCAACAGCCATACTTTATGAAGCGTTTGATTTCTCTCTTCTCGTATCATTACGGGCCACTTTATAAGGAACGAGATGTACTTATAAATACACGCCTTATTTTACTATCGTCACTATCATTTATCGCTTTCATCTAATTCTTCTCACACGTCAACACTATACTCCTCCATTGACCTTATACAGACACCAATAATACTACCAAGATTCATTTGCAGGTGTTGCTTACAATAAATAAAAATACTGCCACAGTTAGCTTCCCACATTATGATGTACGCAAAAAACTTCAAGCAAAAACGAAAAACGATCGAGCAATTTATAATACCTAGTAATGCATCTGCACATAAACTGTAAAAACTAACTTGTAATTTGACAGCAATCTTTGATAAATAAAACAGAACATTCACAAATATCGCATACCATGATATTACAGCTAAATGTTGCACTCCAAGGGAAATCTTACACTGTAAAGCTTGGTGTGTTGAAAATTCACATCCAAAATGATTGTTGATGTATTTTATTATATGGTAATTTAAAACCTTAACCAAGTAGTACTTCCAATTGCAATCACTTACATTAATAAAATTTTAAGCAAAGCGTATTTTTAGTCTTCAGCATAAAGAAAAGATCTACATTAGCATTAATATCTGTAAGTTGTAAGGAAAGCACTTAATTATTGAGAATTGAGACAGTGTGTATATTTATGTTCATGTTATTTAGCAACCAATAGTGGCAACGTTTCTATTTTATATACATTTATATACACATTTCAATTTGGAAACGCATTGCAAGCAAAAGCCTTTCCTATTTATCTTTTACATATTTGTGGTATAAGTCCGTATTTGCTATTTACATTATAGAAGTGTATGATTGCCTTCCCCAATCAAAAAGCAATCTGGCAAAGGTATTAGCGAAAGATAAGTCGACTAACGGAAATGTTATGAAGCTGCATACAAAACAAAAAAGGAGAGAATCGGTTTTAGTGAAATTCGTATTTTGCGACAGGTTTGTAATGGAAAAGCTAGGAGCATCAAACAAAACCCTCCACTGTGACAACGGGAAGATTATGAGCCTTGCTTTACTAGGTGTACGTATTTTTGTGGTTGTGTATTCTGCAGTATAAAAATACAATATATTTGGATTGAATTGATACAATATTGGCTTTATGTTTAGTTTACTACAGCTTAGTGTGGTTTGGATGGATAGAAGCAAGTGATGTATGTTGGGTGCTGTGTAAGATAACATGACATAGGGTTAGAGCTGTGTGTAGCAGAATATTAAGTACGGAACACCGAAGCACAAGCATGCAGGAAAGGAAAGATGTCATACCATGTCCTGCCAGCTGGAAATCAGCTTGATAAAATCTGGGTCCACTTAAGTCAACTCTCTCAGACTCATACAAGGCACAGTCGAAGCTTACTCATAGTGCTACCACAAGATGTACACAATTTTTACTACAAACTACAACAAATACCACCAACACCACACTATACACCTACAACGCTATAATTCAGTCACTATCAACACTCGAATCGCCAACAACGGATCTGCAATACACAAACGTCCCATGTTGCTCCCATAATAGCTTCGTCTATGTCTTACTCCCAGCTGGGCAGCTAACTATTGTGAATCTCTTGCTCCATTCCATAAGTCCATGTGAAAAGGATACTTCACATAATTATTAATAACTATAAAGAACTTGAATTTTTCATTTTTCACACATTTTTTAATTAGTATTCCTTAAGCTTACCTATGGGGAAATCTATCCCTATACATAGTTTCAATTGTTACATGAAAATGAAAACTTACAAATGTAAATACAATTTATATCAAACCAAATTATGAAGGGTATAATTAGAAATGAAATGTCTAGGTACTCCAAAAATAAATACCAATACATGCAAAGATATTTACTGTGTGTTTATTCTAATAGCCTCAAGATTGAAGATGTAAATGCTGTGTCCTAATGATTTTAAAACTTAAAAACTAATGAACTTTTCTAGTTCTGTCCATACAATTGTTTGAGTTGGTTAGGTAGCTTACAAAATTATGAGTACTTGATTAGGGTTTACGCTTTTGCTTACTAAATGTAAGTAAGATTCCTTTTGAATACTACAGTGTACATATTACTACATAGTGTACAGATCTGTATGAAAACTATATGTGCCTGTATTGATATGGGTTTAGCTACGAGTAGTATTAACAAGATAGGTAGCAGGTATATGGCATAGTGAAGTCTTTGCTTAGTTTACACTTGCTGATCAGTAATTTGATTATAATTCCGTGTGGGTGCAGAATGAAATAATGACTGTAAGTAGAAAATGTAGCGTTTATATGTAGTAGCAAAATTTTCAAAGATGATCTAGTGCTCACTGTAAATTGCCCATAAAAATAACACAGCAACAATAAGGCAGCTCCAACGAACAACGGTAACTCAATGATAAATATTTGGCAATGCAAGCAAAAAATAAAGCACACAAAGAGAAAAATGTCTCAACTTGAGACTGTTTTACTGTGAAACAAAGTTTATTTATATAGTTACATAGCCCAAATCATATATTACATGAATAAGAGCCCTTCACAAAGATTATTTAATAGTATTCGGGCATAGACTTTGATACTAATAAAGTAGCACGGGAAGACTTTAAGTCTAAGTTAAGTACCTACGACCTAGGTACAATAGTGTGCACTACAAATTGAACATTTAGAACACAATCAAATGATAATACAGTGTAAGGAAGAGAGGCAGGAAAATAAAAACATGAGAAAATGTGTAATAATAAAAGAAGGCTGGCAGATTGTAAGGAAGGCTGAAGCAGAGCAGAGTACAAGTTATGGTTAGTGGTTCGAATCGGGTTGAGTTTGCAGGCAAGTCACACAGAAAGAGAGACAAGAGAAGTTTACTTACAGAAGGATAATCGAAATCAGGTTGGGACGCTACGTCTTGGATATAATCCACTCTAAATTGGTTTTCCGGATGTTCCAATGATACCGGCGGAGTCAAAGTACTCATGGCGCCCGAAATTGTCTGTAAAACCAACACAGAAATTCATCAAAAACCCACAGAATATTCACTCATTATTATTCATATCGCATTATGTGTCTCGTAAATTACAGCTTTTGCTTTCTTTATAATTACTTCACTAGACTCACTTCACTTTCAAACAAAGAAACACAGACTCATTCCAAACGCGTATGCAAAGGTGCACACATTATAGCACACTGGAGACACTAACACATCTGGGTTAGTTTATTTTTCCATTTGAATCAATGCATTATGTACGCATATGACGAGCAATATACTACTTGCTATGTGACTTGCTTTACAATACTTATAAAACAAAATCATTTTTATGTGTATCTATCATTAATATTAATGATTAGTTCGTTTATAAAAATCAATTATCACACACTCTTATTAGGCTAATTTTTATGCATATTTCTGCTACCTTCAACTATACAATAAACAATAAAATATTTTGGTAAGAAATATTATAGCTAAGTAGATGAATCCTTTGTTGAGTCTTCATAAAATAATTGCATTATTATCAAGCAGCTATACTATAGTATATCCAATTCACCCAACGAATGAATACTGTGACATTTTTCTGTAGAAAATCGGAGAGAAAATTTCAGACTTCAGGCAAGTAATTAGTATGCTTATTATACGGGATCTGTTTTTCGAAAAAGAAACATTTTGAGATGCATCTTTAATAATATTTAGGTATGTTAATACAGAGAGGAAATGAGCAATAAGCTTTATAGGTTAGCCAAGTTTTGCAATAATAATAATATTGCAATCTTTTGTTTAGGGATGTTGCAATCCGATGATGGCGTCTCATGTAAGATGTGATCGTATTTAGCCGTACTGCTATCTACGGACTCAACCATTGAGCTACGTATTAGTTAAAATCGAAGTACAAGTGTGTATTTTTCAGTATCAAAAGCTTTTTTCAATTTTAAGTCTTCCTAAGTAATAAGTACCTACTAGTTACTTGCAACTAATGTAATCGCCAAAAATACTGTCATGTCATATCACCTATGATCCAACACCTATCTGGAGATATATAAATATGGTATTGTGATACGATTAACATAACATTATATAAAGAGCAAAATTTCAATTATTTAGTACTTGCTCAGTTGTCTGTAACATAACAATATCATTATGAATACATGCTCAATAGACAGGGATGAGTTCAAGTGCAGTATTAATGTTAGTGTATAACCAAAAGTATACAACACAGAAATAAAATTAAAATCATTCTGTAATATGCATGGGTATACAGCAAGTAATTTTATATTGACGTGCGTATACTTAAATTTGTATTAGAGAGGGAGATGGTAACACAATTGAAGGAATTTGTACAGATGAGAAATAATGACAATATAGATTATTTGCTAATGCCCATCTGAATACAAATGCATGAGATGATAAAATACACGAGACACGAGGGTTATAAATAATGCAGAAAACACTCCCGTCAGGGGCAAGGCGATACGACTGTACGACACGACATGATGACATGACATATTTACTAGCGGAGTAAATGGTGTGAAATGGTTGTTGTATACGTGGGTGGTAAATGGCCCGCTGTAAAGCTGACAATAAACAGCAAAATAATGTATGTGCGTTTCTCCTTGTGTTCCCGTCAATACTGTCCCATTTATTTGCTATTTACGTATGAAGACAAGGAGAATCAATCAGCTCAAGTGCAACACACAATATATATACACTGTTCTGTAATGTAATACACTCCAAATGTATTGCATTAAATCACAATTGCACATCTACTTTCATTAATACGTACAGATAATGTACGAATGTCAGTTTAATTGTAGAAAAAGGCTCATGAATTACACAAACATCTGCACTAACTATCACTGTTGCACTTTTATAAACGAAACTCATATTCGGGCTTTAGTTAAATCTAGTTTCTTTCTCCTATTGAAACTTTCAACATCTTACAAAATTAAATTGCATCAAGAAAAATCTTTCATTGTGAATCTCTTGTTAACCTTGGTTCTGGTGTTAACAATATTCTAACACAGTACAGCTTACAGCATAATATTTTCAAATAAATAGTTATTTTGTGACAGACAGTTTGCAGTAAAATAATACTATATAGTTAATAACAAAGAACCTATAATAATGTTAATAATACTAATAGATCACAATGACATAGACTTGTTTATGTATACAAGCATTCATATCATGTTAGCCTTTTTTAATTGCAGTGTCACTAAGCCCAAATCTACATAGAATTCAATTCTATAAAATTCACTTCAAATGGTTCACAAAAATGTAAATTTTTACCGTTTAAAAATTTCTCGATTTTAAAAACGCAAATAATATTGCATCTGCATGTTAAATGATAATTAAAGAGATAAAGTTCTCTGTTTCGTCTAACCTTTCCCTAGTACTTTATCTTAAACTAACATGAAAACATGGTTGGTACTTGCTAAATAAATTAGGATCTCAAGTATATAATGATAATAATATATATCCAGTAAGTAATACAAGCACATACATGGTCTACAGATAGGCTAAGGCTGAAATGTATTCATGCCGAAGTGTGGATAGTAATCACTATTCTATTACCAAGCAGATATCATATTATTGCAACATTGAGTATTAGAATCTAGTAAGACTGACACTGACTGACCACAAAAATGCCTAAGTCATTAGCATTTATATTTAAAACACCGATTCTTCCAATCAAGACTCAAGACTTATACATCACGTTCCTTCTATAATAATAAACTTTCACCTTCTACATTTGATGCTACAATAATACAAGGACAAAACGCAAAAGCTTTGTCAGTGCTAATTTCGGAAATCATGCACCACGATATGAACGAGGTGTTTGTTACTGCTGTTATAGTACAGTACAAAATACAAACCAAATCCTGGCTACTCCTATGATGAGTGCAATAAAAAGTAAGGCAAATAGCGTGTATTATATTGGTATATAAGTAGATTCAAGTTACCAATGCAATATCCAATGGTTTATAAATAATGTGTTTATTGAGGCGACTAAAATCACGGCACAATGTACAATGTTCAAAGGTTTCGGTAAAATGCAATTGGGTTTGTATCTAAGTACAAACATGCCACACACATCAGAATTTTTCCTTTATCAACGTACCGAAAAGCACGGTACAATTCAGATAAACATTGAATACTATTGCAATAATCATTTTAATATACACATACTTCATACTATTCCTACATACAAATATGTACCTAATAATCCACAGTGCACGAAATGATTCTATTGATTGTAATGGACTTTATTATGGTTTACTGTGTTTGCATTAGGCGTATCATCAATACTACAATAAAGGCTGATATTAGCGAGAATTTTGAACGAATATTCTAATTCAATTCACGTGTAACAGTTCAATGTGAATGAAAACGATATACTAATAGCTATGATATAATTATGCAATTGCAGCCGCATCCGATTCGGCTGCCATATCAGTACAACATGCAGCAATACCAAAGTTATGTATAAGTGTAGGTAAGAAATAATTTGTCGTAGTCTAAATTGCAATTTTTTAAACGCCACAACATGAATCGACATATTGTATACCCTACTAGTACTTCGCCATATTTACATATGAATAAATTTAAGTACTTACATGAATATTTTTTATATTTATGTGGAACACGATGAACAATGTTTTCACACCTCAGTGATTTGATAGCCCTCATAATATTACAGACATTTATTGCAAATTTTATTTCTGTAGTGTAGCGAAACTTTGCCACTTTTATTGGCAAACTAACATCATGTAATGCAAACAAACCATATTCGTTGTTTGTGAAGTGTGAATATCTGTAGCAATTGGATGTAGAGGCGGTGTGTGTCGTGTGTATACACTGAGGTTTTCTTTTTTGATAGATTAAGAGATTGACACGTCATTATATTATATAGAAGGCTATTTGTTATTTGGCTATAGAAGGCAAATGATTCGGAAAACTACTGTACAAATATAGAACCAAACACGTATCTGGTCTTTGGACTTTCTACTTTATTTCTGTATTAGCCTTCTTAAACGTAAAATTTAACAGGAGATGAAAAGAGGTCTTTGGCAGCTGATTCTAACTCTGATCTTACAATGAACATAGATTTAAATGTTACAGGAATTTATGTAATCAGCATGCGTGATAAAATGAATTTCAAACAATGTACAAAAAGTAAAGTAGGTATTGCTGCCTGAATGCACTATGTGGCTGAGCGATGGTAAAAAATTATTTCATTACATGTAGGTAATGTATACAGGAAATACGAATTCATGTTTAAGGGCAGTTTTCATGTATTTATGGGAATCATTTACATTGAATGAATCATTCGTAAGTATATAGTAAATCGTTCGAGATTTTAGATTCACTTGTTTACATTGTGTTTTGAGAGTATTTTACGGAACCCCTTTTCTTTTTTGTTCGTTTATTTACAGTAGGTACATGTAAAGTATATATTAAATTATTTCATACTTGCTTAAATTCATTTGTATCATTAAAGGAGTGCCCAAACGAATAACTGCCCCTAGTATTACATTGCAGACAGTTCAGCCCGAATGCATAGAATGCAAAATATACCCTTATAAATGGTATACTATTTATAAAGAGGCAAAACAAAGTATTTAATTTTAAGTTGATGTAATTGAAGAGTGATGGATCAAGTCTTAACCTTAAGTACTTAATTAGATACGTACTTGCTTCCTTTACATGTATTTATTACTGTATACATGTACTTACATCAAACTTTCCACTAAATATCAGTACCTAATTCTATTATTTAAACGTAGGTATATTAAATCAAGTATACTGTGGAAAATTTGTGCATCAAACTGTGGTTTATCTAGTTGTGTGATTTGGTGAATAGAAATAGTTAACGTTCAAGAAAGAGATGAAATGAATGGCCATGAACCGAATGAATGTCGACAGCTGAGGGTCACCCTGTCTAAAAGTTGCACATCTTACATTTTTCATATAGGTACCTTATGTTCAACTTCTTCGGTATGATACTTCATACCGTAAAAATATTTGGACTTCCATGTACCAGCAATTAGCAGTGATTATTTTTTACACTTGCTTAGAGCTGGTGTACTAAAAATAGGGACAGTAAAAATAAATCATTCATATTTAATTTTGGCTTGCAGATTGTTAATACTAATTATCACATTCGTAGTAATTAGTTTGTCAAAATATATGTAGTTTACAATACCAGTAAGTACAAGTTGTGTCTAGCTTAGAGGTATTCGCACTATGCATACACACATACATTCTTAGTTTTAATCTTAATAAATCTCTGGCGGTTATCGACAGGGATTAACCGCTGTGACATTTTATTCGAGTCTAACAACGGATTAACTAGACATGTACATGTAGCACTCAAATAAGTAATCATAGCCAAAATTTGGATACACACATTTTGGCTTGTGTGTACATAGAGCCAATGCAATGTATGTGGTTTGATATATAGAACCGTAGGCTAAAATACACAGAACGTGCATTAGGCATTGCCCTACTTGGGGAACCGTAATTTAACTCGTTGGCATTTATGTATCTGCATCTATGTGTGTAACTCACATACATTTTTATTGTTGCCAAACTAAGATCAAAAGGCAAACTATCTGATACTACTGATTGAGTTTTGATGTTAGCAATCACTGAGCATAAGTATTACATGCGAGTCGAGTGCAATGATTCATTGGATTATACAAACTCCAAAAACTGAATTCGTTCTTTGAGTCACCAACATATATTTTTGTTTTCGTTTATTGGTTTGATAATTTATTCGTGCTATATTATTGTAAATTCTAATTAGGTAAATTAGGTAAATACCATAAAAACTGTGCACTTACCAATATTGCATCTCTAATGTTTTTCTTGATATCTTCTATTTTAGTCCTCTTTTCCCTGTAAGTGAACGATAGGAAATTATTTTTATTGCAAAGGAAGGTAGTTTAGTTTAAAGAGCAAAATAAATGATCACCCTGTAGGGAGACAATTATGATATTAAATAATTAATGTGAATTGGTGCGATTGATTATGATGAATTGATGAGGCATCATTCAGATTCGCCAAGGCAAACGATACTTGATTTCCAATAAGAATTAATTACTAATAAGAGCAACTGAATTCATTCTTTTACATATGGATTTATATATGGATTCAGTACATTTAGTGTAAAAAAGAGTGTGTCAACTCTCGACATGTGTAAGTTCTCGAATTCGTTGATGTAAGCTAATGGTTTACATTAGTGTGAAGAGTAAAATACTTGAAAGGCTGCGATTTCTGTAAAGGCACTCAGGCATGCATAGTTTACTAATAAAGCAAATGTCAGAAATCTCACGTTCGAGACTTTAATCTACGATTCCGCTCATTGAGCAGACAGAGCGATTTTTACATTATGTCATTACATTATTATATTGAATCAAAGATTTTAGTTTTCATCCAATGACAATAAAGAGGCGAACATAATAGAACGAATGTCCACATTATGTACTTTGTCTCATGTTTCTTAGAAATATTCTGTGAAGAGACATGCAGTAGACATTATCTTACACACGATATAATATTTTACTTTAGAAAAAAATGAATACTTAGAGGTAACATATTTGTGTCAAAATAAAATAAAAGTTTTAATAAAAGAACTACAAAAGGATACTCCAAAAATGTGTAATGAAATGACAGAACACTATATAATACCACAGAAATACTTTATTGCAATGTTAGTTTTATCTTTATCAGACTGAACTAAATAAATTGTGGGATAAACTATATATGGAATTTTTAGCATATAGGTATTTTAGGTATTTATGGAAATCAAAGTAAGAATCATGAACTAACACATGTAGAAAAACAACATGATTGACAGTTGTACTTAGTTGTACACATAAACTAGTGAGGATAGATGAAATTACAAAGGGGCGTGTTTCATTTTTGGGCAAATATCATTAAAAGATGAAAGCCAGAACATATCATAAAAATATTTTGTTGGATTGTATGGGTTGCATCTGTATAAAGAATATAGGAATGAACATCATATATTTTAGTATAGTAGTGAGATGTATAAATGGAATGAGTATTGGGACTTGGGACTTACTCTTCACTGAAACCATCCACGTGCAAAATTCGCATTTGTTTCACGATGGTGCTCTTTCCCGACTCACCAGCACCTGTAATAAACAAATCATTTCAAATCATCCAACTTGAACCGGAACACTTCGCTTTTAAATAGATTTGCTACAGAACAGTTAATGGAGGCAATTTGTAGAACTACAGTTGAACACACTTAATAGACTTTGTACGATTTCGGATTTAAAGGGATAGGAGGAAAACCATAAAGCTGTGCTATCATACCATGAGACATTGAGAATTAGCTTTTTAATACGAAATAATTAATTTGTACATTAACATTACTACGACCCGTTTACATTTGTACCTAGGTTTTTACATTTACATCCAACCAAAAGCAAAATATACATAATATACTATACCTAATATCCGTCCCAAAAGACGTAAAATCACTCAATATTATTCTCACTGAGGGATTTCGTTTTCACCACGAACGTAGCCTGAAGGGGTTGGAATTGGAGCCATCAAGTCTAACTCTTTTCTCA
>JAQFYB010007055.1:0-11308 GCA_034694085.1 Pogonognathellus longicornis
AGTGAAATAAGCCTTGTATTCAATAGAAAAACCTGTCGTTCTCTTATTGTTAAAAAGCTGCAATACTGTGTTCGATGTCGTCTATAGAAATTCACCAATTTTTAATGTCAGGCCGGTATAGCAGATCCATATACAACAATTTTAGTAGGTACCATGTATATAGAGGTGTCAAAGGGCAGATATTTTCGAACTCGCCCGAACTATAAAAGTTTAGGCTCGAACCCGACTCGAGCTCGCAAAGTTCAATTCCGAACTAGTACGCACTCCAAATGTTTGAACCCGTCCGAACCCGGCCGATCCGAAATTGTTTGCATTATAAATTATATTATTAAATGAATACATAATTTAAACCACACTTTATTATATTACAAATTCATCTGTCGTGTTACGTTTATCTAGTATTTTAGTAAAAAGCACGCAGTATAATATGCATTTAAAATATATAATCAAACGTCAAAACTGAACCATTTCAAATGTTGATGTGACAGCAAATCTTGAAGGGTCAATATTTATATTTAAAATATATCACCATCGTCTCGAGTTTTACTAAAAATATATACAATGACTCCATTTTGTACATTCCCAGCCCGAACCCAACTTGACTTTGTACATTTCTTGCCTGAACTAGCCCGAAGCCGAAACAGCTGCAAAGACTTGCTGCCCGAACTCACCCAAAAACGAGTTCGGGCGAGCGGGCAACGAGTTGGTTCAGCTCGTTTAAAACTCTAGCTTTACTAATCTTTCATCATTACTCAGCTAGATAGGCGGGAAAGAGTACAGACTAATTGTAAGCCACTGGTTCAAATTCTTTTCTCTGAGGACCACCCAATCGCTCTGTAGGTCGCAGGAGATTGGCATGATAATACATAGGATTTATGACGACAAATCGATCTTGCAATTACAGTGTAAAATTATTTTGCAATGACCTAGAAGTTCTTACGTAATGTACATGCAGTTTATTCCAATATGCTGCCATCAATCAATGAAATGGCGTCAGACCCGTAGTCTAAAATTTTACATGAGACAGTATATGAAGTGAGCCATGCAGCGTGTTCTTTTACTACTTTCTCACATTCATCTAGCTATAAAATATGCTTTCATACATTTGTATGATTAATTATTTCAAACATGTAAGTACGACGTTTACACTACATTATATACGTTATATTACTAAAATGTGACCTTCGAGCATATTGTATATCACAAAAGTATGTGTTTTGCAACATATAGACTTACATGAACGTCTTAGCACAATCAATCAATATAAATATGTTCCTCTTATATATGGAATACACGTACGTACGGGAACCAACATACCAAAACGTTGTTATTCACGATATATACTTTATAACCTTACAATACCATTAGGCTGTAATGTTAAATATCGGTAAAATAAACTAAAGATCCGCTCTACAACAAGAAAGAGGTATAGATGGCGGTTACTTGTTGAGGGACAACTTACGGTTACTTGTTGAATTTTGCAACTCGACTCGTTCGAACTCGAAAAACTCTTACCCGAACTCGACTCGAACTCGAAATTTACAAGCTCGATGCCTACCGAACCCGCCTGAACTCGAAACGTTAAACCAAGAACACGACTGGAAATTGATTGAGCTGAGAAATGAGTTTGTAGGATTAAAACTTCATTATTTCTACTTTAAAATATTTATTGTTAATCGCATCAAAGAGTCTTAACTTTCACTCAATATTTCCGTACAATAATGAAAAATCGTCTCTATGTGGTGGAATTGTAGCTCGAACCCGACGGAACACGAAAGATTTTTCAAAATTTTGGTGCCCGAACCCTGTGATCGGGCAACGAGCTGGCTTGTCTCAGGTCTCGTTCATACCTTTGGTGGAGATAGGTAGAGAAAGTCGATTTTTCTTTCACCAGCTCAATAACAGGAGAACGAGATGATCATACCAAGTTGCAGTGCCGTAATGTTGATTTGCAGGCCCTGGTGCGGGGTAGTACTCTGAACATATTGGAGGTGAAACACGTCACCAAACCAAACCTCACAGTAAATTCGCGCGGGTACGCGCCTGTTAATTCACACGTCACAATTTCTATACAGTACGTCAGTAATCCCTCTGAAGATTCAACCTGTCGGTGCGAGTAAAAAAAGTCTATTTTTTGAGCACTTTGAGTACTTTTTTTGAGTTGCAATATTTATTTTGGACTTAGAAAAAATTCTAAAAGCCGTATAACAGTAGCTTACATATTTTGGCTGTCCATTTTTATTATACAGTGTGTTGCACAAACTGTCACCTTTTTACAAACACCCATTTTTATCAAAATTGGGCGATAATTCTGTTATTTTTCTTTTGTAAAATTACAGTATAGCAATTGCTTGAAAGTCATGTTTTATTACACTCGTTATGTTTTAAAACAATAAATAAAGATTTTGCCAGTTAAAAAATTGGAAGCGAAATTATTCCGCAATTGGCGTGGTAATTACTTTTAAGCAATTACTATACTAATTACAATTATTGCCTGTAATGATAATATATTGCACATTCTGAACGTTTAAAATATTCCTCTGGGTGCAGATGAATTAATGAATTCCATTCAACTGTAATCTTATAAAAGAAAAATAACAGAATTATCCCCAAATTTTGATAAAAATGGGTATTTGTAAAGAGGGTGACACTTTGTGTGCAACACACTGTAAGCAACGATTGACGTGCCATAGTCTCTAAACTCAAACTTGAGTAGTGTACTTACAACGTGACAACGTTTAAGTTTTAATTTTAAAAATTGAAAAAGTAGGTAGAAGTATCTTTATCGGTAGCTTGCTTCGAAAAAAATACCCCAACTTTATAGAAAATTTTGTTCTTTCACAATCGAGGTGAGACGCTGTTGGGAAATTCGGAGTGGGGACTTTAACATGAGTAGGCCAAACTGATTTTGCAGTACATAGAATAGAGCCTCGGAAAGTTTTGTTTGGGGTATTGAAGTACACACAAATAAATATTTCAAGGAAGCTGCAGACGATGTGTCCAAACTTCAAAATCACAGTTGAATTCATCTCATGTCTTGTGTTAGTGTCATATTATTATGAAATTTTTTTGCAAGTTTAAAGTTATAATCATAATAAACAACAATTTAAAATATTAATTTTGCGTGCGTTACCTACTACATTCTTCACTACCTCTAAAATTGAAAATGTAAAACAAGACATGCATATATTTCTTGTATTTTGGTGTTGGTTAAAAGTCAAAAGTTTATTAAAAAAGTGTTGTACTTCCGAACGGTGTAGCTGTTTTCGGCGAGAATAAGCCAAAAACTGCTACTGGATTCTTCCAAGTTCTTCCAATTTTGTAATAATGAAAACGTCTATTGTCAATACACAATAAATTGTAAATACAAAATCTATTATCTATACACATTGTCATAGAAACATTAAATGCGTATGCGAAAGTTCCTTAACAAGTTCAAAATTGCGAAGACTTTCAACTTTTGATAGATGCGTCAAATGAATCGAGGGTTTAATTGATTAACCAAAATGAGAGGGAAAAATATGGATACAGTAAAAGCAAATGTTAAAATTGAGTTTGATTCTGCTGAGAAGTGCGAGAATGAAGATCATAGCATATTTCAGCAAGTTGAGGAAACTGCCCAACTCGAGTTTTCATCAGAACATTTTTTTGATAGCCCGACATTAATTAAAGTTGAAACTTCAGAAAATCAATATGACAGCAATGAATATCTTAATAGCAGTACTAAAATTGAAAATCGCAATATTCGCCATACTACTAAGGTTACAAAAATCGTTAAAGCTGATCGCAGATGTTTGATTTGTGGTTCAATTAAAACAATGGAGCAGTTCACGCGTAAAAAATGGGTGGAGACAGAAAAATGGAGAAGCGATTGTGCCGAAACTATTTGTGATTTGTTTTTAAATTCAAAATCTCATCATTTCAGTAAGTTTTTCCAAATTGCTAATTATTGTTCACCGTGTCAAAAAACTATTTGGGATGCTGACTTTACCAGAAGACAGATCATTTCTCTACAAAATGCCATCAAGAGGTTATCAATAATTTTAAGAAGAAAATTTGCATATAATCGTATTCGTCTCGGAAAGCTACAACGACGCAGCAGTGCTATTGATATTACTAATCTCCCGATTTCAAGCAACTCCGAACTCCCAGCAAATTTTTCTTTCGACGATGTTGTAAAACTTGTTTATGATGGTAACATATATTTTTTCAAAATACAAAATAATATATTCATTTTTCTTATTGTTAAAATCTTAATACGTCAAAGACGGCTTTTATTTTGTCAACAGAAAATTCTTCCGCTTTCGATCTGAAATCGTTGAGGATAGGAGAAAAGACAACAGAAAATAGAAATACGACGATAGATGAGGTTAGAAAACCAAATAAACGTGGCCGTCCTAAAAAGAATAATATAAAATACTCACACTCCAAAAATGCGAACGCAATAACTCTGGGAAATGTCACTAATACTAAAATAGTAAGTAAGGAAAATACTGGACCTGACAATTGCGATTCAAACATCGACAACTATAATTCGGATTTTGATGAAGAAGATTTTCCTGCTGAACAACTGGATGTTTCTTTTGAGGAAGCAGCAGTTTTAAAATCAGAAGAGCAAATTATTTGTCAATCCCAACCCACAAAGCCCACAATGAATATACAAACCAGATCTTTACCCGATAAGAGCAATGATATTGTATTATCAAAAGAACCAAAGAGAAAAGCTAAGAGCCATCGAAAACAAATTGTAATAGAAAAAAAGGGGAAAGTTCCAAAGATAAGAAGGAACACTAAGAATCAAGAACGGCGGGTGGACCAAAAGTCACTAAAAAGGGTTAAAAGTAGTATCCGTCGCAGTTTTCCTTGCCCTAAGGAAAATTGCGATATGAAATACTGCAAAAATTCCAGGCTGCAACACCATATCAAAACATTTCACGAAGGTAAATAAATTCTTTGACAGTCATTATCGTAAAAAATATTTCCTGCCGTATCAAACAATTGGTTTAATTAGTTGATTTTTGATGAAAAAGGAATAAAGGTTGATGCCGTTCTTTTTCCTTGTCCTCTGGATGGCTGTGCAATGGAATACACTAGAAAAATAACGTTGAAGCATCATATCAAAACTGTACACGAAGGTTACGTCCACTACCATAGTTTTTCTCCTTTTTACTAAAAACATAATATGAATGTCTAAAAGCAACTCAATTTTGTGCAATGTTTATTTAAATAGGGATCAAGGACGTTCATAATTGCGAGTTTTGTCCTAGGACATTTAATTCAAGAGCAACGTTGCGAAGACATAAATTTTCTCATCCTGAGAGCAATGTCACAGTCGACGACCCTAAGTATTTCAAGCCCATCTACGAATTTACATGTAAAGTATGCGATCAGGGTTACCACAAGCAGGATGACCTTATAGTCCATCGCGAAATTCATTCTGGACCTAATCCCTTCGTTTGCTCACACTGCAAAAAACAGTTTACTAATAGAACAGAGTTAATAGCACATATCAGGATAGAACATGATCAGGGTATTGCTATTTTTTGTAACACATTTTTTCCAAATATTATTATTAGTATTTTAGTAATAAAAAACGACAACTTGAGTTTCAATATCTTAAAGACGTAACGACTTGATTTCCTTTTAAGATGCTGGAATACAAGTTGTTTTTTATATTAAAATAAATAATTTATAATTTTAAAATCAAAATGATTGATATTTTGACAGAGACACCGACATGTGAATTCTGCGGCAAATCCTTTATAAGTGGTCGGACCTTACAACTTCACCGAAAAATTCATCTGCACCCAGAGGAATGTTTTAAATGTTCAGAATGTGCATATATTACCATTAATGAGAAGATGCTTAGTCAACATATGAAACAACGTCATGGAGAAGCGATAAGTGTTCAATGTGAGACTTGTGGTAAAACTTTGAAACACCAAAGATACCTGCTACAGCACATGCAAACTCATCAGGAAAAACGTCATAAGTGTCATATCTGTGAAAAAACGTTTGCAACGTGGGGAGGCCGAAAACGCCATGAGGAAATTCATTCCGGAATTCGAAGGCATGTTTGTACCTTCTGTGGAAAAGCGTTGACAACATCAGACAATCTAAGAGCTCACGAACTAATCCACACCCGAGACCCAAATGTACCTCTTCCTAAAAGAATTTATAAAACGCCATTCCCAAAGAAAAAAAAGAAAGTTCAAAATGTTTTTGAGGGAGATATAGTCAGTAATTCTTCCCAATCTCAAAACAATGAACCTCCATTAACTCGTGTCAGCAACAACGCATCATTTTCTATTGTTCCAAACGTATCTCAAAATGGCGATTTCTATACACACACAACAATCAGTGACAATTTAACAAAACACTCTTTCAATAACTGTGAACGAATTGCCCATTCAAAAATTGAACAACGTTGCCCAAAAAACAATTTTCCGTTTCCTTCCCCCACGTTCCCATTTGTGTATAATTTGCAAAATATTGCTCATCAATAGTGTCACAATCATTATAGCTGCCCGTCTACAATGGAAATGCGTTTTTTTCTTACACTTTAAAGCAAGAAAATGTTATAGAAAAATATTAAAATGCAAAACTTAAAATATTATAAAATCTACCTCTACTTATATCAATCTGTATCCTGTTCATAAATGAATCGTGCCATTTTTTTAATTACCTATTTAATGCTTAGCACATTATGAAACATTCTTAAAAACACTGGCGTACCCAGGCATAGGGCAAGGGGGCAATTGCCCCCCCCCCCGAAATCCGGAAAAAATAGGGTTTGATTTTATGATTTTTTTATGATATTTATTACGACTTCTTATTAGCTCGTTTATTTTTTCTGTTCCCATAGTTCCAACTACCTTGGTGTATATACTAGCTTGTAATTGAGTCACATATAAGCGTTGTGTTTCTTTTCCTCTCCCTCCGCCTCCTTGCATAATGCCAAAATGGGATTATATTTTCATAGTAGTTAAAAAAAATCGGGAACCTTTTTTCTTTCTACGGGAATCTCTACGCGCCAATTCCATGCTTTTAGAATTGATTTTGACCCAAATTAGCATCTGTTTTCGTGCTACGCACAAATTCCACTTCTAATGCTAGAATATGTTGGCCAAAATTAAATTAATTTTTTTGTGCTAAGCGCAATAATGTTCATTTATAATTAAATATTTTAATTTGGAGGTGCTGTTAAGTTTGGTGACGTTTCACCGCCATTTTGGTACCGCCATGCACCAGAGCCTCCAAATCTATGCTACGGCACTGGTCAGAATTATATTACACAGAGCTGAGATATTTCGGGTTACAATAAATACATGTAGGTTGATGACATGCATAAAATGACATATTTATCTTACATAGAACTGTGTACTGCAGTACCTAAACCTCTCCTTTATTATTCTATCATAATAAATAAATGCAATCACTCGAGTCTACAAGTCTAGACAACTGATGTTAATTGCATTTGTAGGTACTCTGAACTACCACACCCATTCAATTTTTGATTGCTCATGATTTCAAAAGTATCTTATAATGCATACTTATAGTTAGATTAGGAATACCTACTGCAATATACCAGAATTAGTATTATTAATAACTTGATGTGATTTCAACACCCTTTCTTTGCTATTGGGATTTAGTGTGAGAAAGAGTGTGTGAGGTTACAGTTTGTTTTCACAGTGCAGTGTGTCCATACTTAAGTATATTTTCAGGACGCTACAACATAAAATTAATAGAAAGAATAGTTAAATCAAATAAATGATTAATTAATTGTCATATTATTTTGTAAATAAATTCATCAAAAGACATTGAAGCGGAAATTCACAATTACAAGAATGAATTTGTACTACGTTAGATCATTGCCAGGAAGAGTAAAAGTAGCAACGCTGGTAAAAATAAACATATTTTTATATTTATAATACTTGTAAATTATTAGGTACCTTGATTGAGGTAAAATTATTTCATTTAAATTGCATGGCTAATATTTTGAATATTTTATTAAAGGTTTTGCACTCTTAGAAAAGAATCCATAAATCTAGTACGGTAGTACTTACTTTCAAGCACTGTAGGCCTTAGAATGCACACCTTATGGATCTGGCATAAAAATTAAGTACGGAGTGCGCACTGAAAGTTATAAGTACTACAGCGCTGAAATTCAGTACGTATCCGTACTTAGTTGGACTGAGCGCAAGCAAAAAGTAACACCCTATCAGCTGGCCTCCTTAGGACAAGAACATGAATGCTAGGCCGCTGCGAAATCGAGACTCGCTGCCTTGCTTTGATCCTCTAATCTGCCATACGTTACTGAAGGTCCGTCAAGTGCAGGCTATGTCGTGTGTGTGACAAGCGAAGATCATTTTCACATGATCATGCACTGTATTACTTAAATTAATGACAGCACCGGACTATTTTGGAAGTAAGGAAGCCTGTGCACAATATTGGCGCGGATTATTTTACCACGGCAAGAATACTTATTTTTAACCTGGATGGCCTGAGTTTTGATTTACGACGGGGCCGGCATAAAACATTTTTAACAGTGTGGGTTTAGTGTCAGTATCCGCTATGGGTTTTGCTTCGATCGATCGACTTTCAATAATGAATATAAATTTGACCGATTGAATAGACCTGATGAAGGACTGGCGAAATTAGGTGTGACTTTAGACAAAGAATTGTACTTCCTGTCTGCGGCTATCATTTTTCTACTGATGTCTTTAGCATTTTTCATTCATCACCTAATGAATGAAGGTTTGGCAGAATGTCGGTCAATTCAGTTTTTGGTGAGTGTTTTGGAATGCAATTAAACAATGTGTAACCAGCGTAGTATTTCAACTAGGTACCTTAATTCCTATCATGTCAATTCAAAGTTTGATGAAAATTTTCGGTAAACAGGATGTGGGATTTCACGCACTTGCAGCTTTGTTCATAGTGAGTGCAGCTTGCTTGGTCATAGAGTCTGCATTTGCTATCGACACAGTTGGATCGAGGATCAAATGGATTACTCCTATTCATAGTCTTCAATACAAAAACACAAAAATAATTGCCGGGGTAAGCGATACTATTATTTAAATTTTATAACCCAAGCTAAGCTAATGTAATGTAGGAAAGAACTAGAATTAGGGTAGAATGTATGACACTTGTAGGTTGTAATAAAAAACCACCAATGCACACCAAAAAAATTCATATCTTCGCTTCAATTTCACTATATAATTTTGTTTGGAAGTTTGTTATATTCCAAACCTGTAAGAAGAAGATGTTATTTATTGTTCCAAAGACAACTCTTTGTACTAGATTTGAATGTTTTATATTTTGTTTTTTTCAAAAAAATAGGCATTGGGTGTATTGAACGGTATAGTTTATGGATTGGCCTCTCTCATTCTTGGAAAATGTTATTTTGCCGTTCTCCAAAAACCAACGTAGCTACTTAAATAATTTTTAAAGATGAAATAAGATGTTATCAATAAAATTATATTAAGTATTATATATTTATATGTTAAAGCTAGCTTTATTGTGATTTATGGTCTTTTGTCTCTTGGGGACAGGGGAGGTAGAGTATAAATTATATAATCTGCATATTGCACATTTATATATGCCTATATGTAATTAGTTTTGATATTTTCATGTTTTGTAGACAATGAAATTCCTTAATTCAAAGTATATGGTGTAATATTATTAAAATCTCAATCTGAAATGTGACTAATCAATAAATATGAATATGGTTAAATGTTTAAAAATGCAATAAACTAGTCAAATACAAGTTTCTGAAATTTATTCAGAGTGTACTTTTAATGATTAATGAATGAGAAATGCTAAACAAAACATTGATCCTACTTTGTTTTTTTAATACCAATTAATCATCTTCATCAAAAACACGTGAGAATAAGTTCCATCCTCGTTCTTGGTCTGCTCAGCTACTCTTTGAGCAGCTCATTTGCAATTAGAAACACGTAAATAAGTTCCATCATCGTTTTGGATGTCGTCAACTGCACTTCGAGCGGCTCTCATGCAATTAGAAACATTACCCTCGGGAATTGCACTGCGAGCTGCTCTATCTCCGTCAGAAATCCTTGCATTACTTTCATCCTCATTTTCGGTCTGCTCAACTACTCTTCGAGCCGTTCTATCAGCTCCTCTTTTTTCAACCTTTTTATTCAACAGCAGAAATATTCAATAATGTAATTAATGTATACGCCATACGTGTAGCCACGATTTGGTTTTGGAGGGAGCTGCCAAGTTGGCAGCTCCCTCCAAAACCTCCAAAACCTCCAAAACCTACAAAACCTTTTTTGTATATAATGTTGGCAGTGCCAACATTATATACAAAAAAGTTTATTGTTGCATGTGGCTCAAAAAATTGAGCTATATGGGGCGAAAAGCAACCACAAATGCATAAAATATGCTCATATCGCAACAAGATGGTCTCAATTGGACCAAAAACAAGCAAAAATTTGCTCATATCGCAAAATACTATTCTAAATTGGGCAAAAAACAATAAAAAATTGATAATATTGGTTTCTAATGCACACCATTGAGCTGAAAATGCCTAACATTTGCGCACATCGCAAATAATTGAGTTACAGAAAATTGGACAAAAACCGAACAAAAATACGTATTAGCGATTTGTTGTACTTTTAGGGTAATACAACATAGTAATACAAAACAGTAGTACAAAAATTTACAGAAGTAAGTATACATTTATAAAGAATTATTGATAAGAGAAATTATTGTGAATCCGAAAATATTTTCCACCTTACATGTGGGACTGCATATGCAATTGCAATTGCAACAACGGACAAGAAGAGGATCTGTCAAAAATATTTAATGTCAAAATCACTTATAAAATTTAATGACGCTAGATTTGTCAAAACAAGTAAGGAATGGGTTACATTATCGTTGAGTTTAAATGACTTACAATGACAGCGACCTTCATTTTTAGCATGTTTTTTGGAATTGATTTAGGACCAAATGTGGAGAAGATTTTTCTTACCAGCTTATGCAACTGATGTTATGAAATTGCATAAGGACGCTTATTTATATATATTTCTAGTTCCAAATTTTCCCATCAATATTTTAAGTGTGAAGCTAATTAGGAATTACCTATCCAAGCTTAACATCCAAGACTTTTTCATAAATAATCTTAAGGAATTATCGGAGAGTATCGGAGATGCTTTATGGTTTTCAATTTCAGTCTGTCTGTCTGTCTGTCTGTCTGTCTGTCCGTCTGTATGTTCACCAGTATAACTCAAGAACGGATGAACTAAATTCGTTCAAACTTTCCAGATGTCATCTGGGGGTTTCA
>JAQFYB010007056.1:0-11306 GCA_034694085.1 Pogonognathellus longicornis
CATATTCCTCCTTAATGCACTCATTTTTACGGTTTCTTGAAGATATACTTTCACGAGTAAAAGCAAGTGAAAAAAGTGAAAGTGTGTGTGAAAGTGCGATAAAAGAGAAAGCACAGAGAAAGTAGGTGAAAGTGGGTCTGTTGGGGAATGGAGAAAGCAGAGCCTGGGAGTTACAGCAAGTGAAGGTGGCACCACACAAGCCACACACAGAACTCCAACCGAAAGCCTCCTGTGTTTTGTTAAATTCTAATTTTGTTTGCTGTGTTGGATATTGAGAGTTGAGTGCAATCCCCCTTTATAAACACTCGCCAATGTCTCCAAGATACATCTGTTTTGGCTGTGTTAAGAATGAGTGCAGTTTGGTTGGCTTTGCCTAGTTCTTCTATGTACAAAAGTTACAGCTATATTATTTTATGAATCGGGTATTATGTTATGTTTGTATTTTGTATGTAAGGTCTAATATTTTATTACACTACATACACTATTTTACTACTTCACACAGTCAGAACAGACCTATTCTTCATTTGGTAAGTGTACAGTCAGATAATATAACATTTACCAGCTTTTTAGTAATAGGGACATTAATCATTATCAATGACATTGTGTTGTGGAATGTAACTTTTGTTGCAGTACAACATATTTGTGTGTACAACACAATCATTTGTGTTCTTTTAAGAAGTACTAGAAAGCTGTATTCTACACATGGTGTAAATCCATTATTTAGATACCCACATTAATGTTGAAGTGATTTATGACTAATGGAATCTTGGTGAAAGTTAAGTGTATACTTATTTTTTGTTGTAAATAATAAATTGAATTATTGCAGGTTGAGACATTATTGAGTTGAGGATTTGCTGAAGTGAAGACGGTTTATTATTCTGTGTGTTAAAACAAAGTAAAAATGAACGAAAAGAAAAGTAGACCAAAATCGCAAATTATGGCTCCAAATGCAAGTCCTGTGTCCCAAAGTCGTAAAAATGGTTGCGATTCTTTACCATCTCATCGTTACGAAAATGAATGGGAAATGAAGGAGGTGGGTGTTTATATAAACTTAATCTTTGTATGTGATGTTTATGTTTGTGTGAATGAATGAACTAATTATTGTATGAGGTCTTATACATAGAAAACCTGCTTATAGAATTTTCATTATTTGCTGTATGTGATGGTTATGTTAATTTAGTTACTTAGTCATAAACTTTAAAATTCTATGTGTATATTAGTACTTTTATTGTTAATTTGCTGTCTTGTTTTATTATAGAGAGAATTAATGGAAACGAAAGCCCGAGCTGCTCAAATGGAGAAAACTATGCGATGGTGGTAAGTTGGACAAACCATTTAAATACATAGGTACCCAAATCCAATTTTTCTAATAAAAGTCACATTTACTGTATTAGGTCTGACTGTACTGCAAATTGGCGATCGAAATGGAGTCAAGTAAGAGCTGAGCGAAATCAAGCTCGTGATGAATTGCGTGCTTCTAAATTTCAAGTTGAAGAACTTGTGAAAGAATTAGAAAAACTGAGATCTTCCCAGTCATCAAATTTCGACAATTCTTTTCCAAGGCACAGTGGTGGCTTTTTAATGGACGAAATGCCAGACATTTCTAGTACTCAGAAACTGTGTCATACAAGAAAGGCTCAAACTCAAACGGATGAAATTGCTCTCATAGACGATACAATTGCATCTTTAGAAGAAAAGGTGTCACATATGTCACTGCGCTTCGATGAAGCAAATAGAACTATTGCCATTGAAAGAGAGTAAGTTCTATAAAGGACCCTTCCTTTATCTACAACTCAATCTAAAATCTAAATCTATAAAATTCTATAAAACAAATCTAAACAATTATATTTGTTGCAGGGAGAAAATACATTTGAATCGATCAATCGAAAGACTTCAAAGAGATTTAAGTGATCTACAAGAACTTTATGATAATTTAAAGAAAGAGTTAATTGAGTACCAAGGGAAAGATTGCGAAAGCGGAAGTGAGAGTTTTGGTCCGACAACGGAAGACGAAGCAAAGACTGTTGAAGTTGAAACGGATCCTAATGGTACTGACGTTAGTGTTTCTGTGTTTGTAAACCTTAGCAATAATACTGTTCAAGAGGTGGACTCAATGAAAGAAAGCCATCCCAGAGTCAACGATGTTAATGAAGAGGAAGTTAGCAAAACCGACTTTATAGATTTGAAAATTCAAGAAGAAGAATTATCCGATAACGATCCAGATGCAAGTAGTTTATATATTCATGAAATAGAGTTTGATAAAACAACTGATGACGAGTTACCATCCACTAACTTATAATGCACCGAATTTAGTACTGATCTCGTGCTCACTGTGTACAAATCATAATATAACCTTACCATAAAATACAGAATTAAGTAGGTAACTAGGTTTTCGTTTGTTTGTTGTACATAATGACTATGGGTAGTACATAGCTGCAATAATAAAGAATTGGTTATTATAATACTCCTAATTACGGTAGGTGTGTTAATAAAATTAAGTCCTAGTATACAAGTAGAGTGAAGTAGACACATAACTAGTGCGGCTGCTTTAGAAAAGTCACGATCGCATTCGAGTGGAGTATTTAGAGCAATTATGACATGATTGACATGTAAAGAATTATTAATAATATATTCTAGAATTAATTTACTATTGGATGATATTACTTAACTATCTGCTAGTGGCTTGAGCAAAGTTTTCTAGTTTTATGCCAATATACTGGGTGCTATGTATGTAGTATTTGTGCAAGGTAACGTAAGTATAGAAATTGCATTAGTCTGTTAAATTGGAGATATTTTTCATCTTTCTCCATTCTCCATTATAATGAACTTTATCGGCTAAACTTAAAAATAGTTCCGAAATGCAGAAATACCTCTTTATTAGTGTGAACAAAGAATTTAAATGTAAAACTATAAGTTCTAAAGCAATATTTATTATAGGAAATACTCAGCTATTTCGAAAAATACCTACAACTCTGGCTTTGAGTACATGAAATTGTAATAGAGGAATTTATTCGCATTCCCAAATATTTAGCATTTACCTAATGAACTATAAGGCAGAGATTCTAACAAATAATATTATATTTTCGAGTGAACAACGAAGAGAAATCTGAAAAGCTTCTTCATAAGGATCAGTCAAAATTATACAGAATTTATTGACAGAGTAGACTACTAAAACTAAACCGCTGAAGTTCATATGTATTATTATAACTTATAACTATAACCACACACAATGTTAAGAGATACAACTTGATAGTAAAGGTATTATTACATGGAGTATCATATTTATTGAAAATTCGTCAAACGCTTTGCTCAATTGTTTAAAAGATACTGAATTTATTCCTAAACATGCAATATGAAATATACCTAAGTAAATTAAATGCATAGAGAATAGATCTGTTTACTGACTCATAGGAAAAAAGTCTACCTGTACATCTGTATACCTCAACAATAGTGTATGTAAACTACAGCTATAATTAACTTTAGCATAATATTTATTAATTCTAATTTATTTTGATCTTTAAGTAGCATTGTTGATTTGTACAACCTTAAGTTCATATTAATAAGAAAAACTTTAAATTAATTGTTAAGATCTCATGTAGATTGGTTGATCTTCCCTTGGGCTGAACATTTATTTTATACGATAAGTTATTTGCATATTAGGTAGGTGAAAATTAATTGAGTATAAGTGATAGAATAAAAAGGAATAAATTTTTGGTTAAATAGAAAGCAGTTATAAATTGATAATACTGATAATACTCTCAAGAGTCTCTTCTCTCAAAGCTGAAAGCAGCTCACATGAAATGAAACTAAAATATTAATATAAATAAATAAGCCCTTTTACTTATGTTAAATAATATTAATATTCATCTTTTATGTACATACGTAGGAGATACTAGCAATAAGATCCGATAGAGTTCAAAACATGTCAGACAAGACATGACCAACAAGACGCAGTTTGCACTGGTGATACTTCTATTACCAAAGCTGAAGCTGTCTTGTTTATTATATACCTATGTATCTTGTGTTGATTGTCCTGTTGTTGTTAAACCGAGGAAATGAGGTTTACGGAAAGGCTTTAATTTATTCAATCGTACAATGTATTCGTACGATGATCATTCATTAATTTAACAGGGTTGACATCTTTGTATTTTATGTAGGAAACGAACACAATGGACATTTATAAATGTTTGTGTATAATGGATTCGGTGGTTTACATTTACATACATTGTACATTTATATTGACACATTTTTATGCACAGATTGAAGATATGAAATCTGTAAGTGTATTATCATAGAGGTATGTATGTAGTAAAGTACTAATTGTAAGTGCTAAATTGTAACGTTTAAGAAAGCTATAAGCAGTTTATATAGCAATTAATATGAATGGTATCTCTAGACGCTCTAAAAGTACTGATTTATACAATAATTACTGATAATACGTAATTTAGTATGTTATTTATTACACTTCAGAAAATACCAAAGTCACAGTCGCAAGTGAAAAGTCATGCACAGAGTAGCTAAATTATAGCAAATAATTGTGTGAACTTACAAAGTAGATAAACTATAGAGGTACATGTGTAATAAGCTTCATTAACCTTTCGTTGCAATAATTTTTTTACAGTATCTACCTTCACATAATATGCAAATGTTTTAAGGATATTAAAAGTAGTTATTTATATTTGCTAAAATGCCCGAAAGAAATGCCTAAGTAAGACTGGCCCAAATTCGTAACATTTGCAGTTTTAAAGGGCGGTTAAATGAGTTAAATTATTATTCAGAATCTCATATATTTAATCATTTAATTGTGTTGAATTATCATGTACTTGATGCTTATTTATTTTGCTGAAGATACCTGTTCTAGGTATTACGTATTAATTCAATTGATTTATGTTTTACTGTAATTGGCTTATTAATAATTTTTGTACAATCTGTATTGTTTTAATTATACAGAGAAAATGAGATCTAATGATTATGTACGTCTGCGACTAGTCTGGGTCGGGAATGTACTGAATAGCTGAAATTCTGAAAATATCTTCAAGATATTTAGATTAATAGTTCTGTTTATTTACAAACACGCTGTAAAATTACTACAGACAATTTGTAAAGTAACGTATGTGGGAGTTAGGGAGTAAAATAATAGTAGTGGTATTTAGTATAACCTCAGGCCTAAAAAGATACCTAAATAATGCTACTAACGTTAACAATGTACCTATGTATTACGGTATTAAATTTTTACAGCACCGTGTATTTAGCAGCACCTCTCACAACAAGGTAGCTTAGTCAATTATAAATCTCTATAATAATAAAATCTAACTCTGAATAAGTAAACAGACATATCAATCCAGAATTAGAAATCCAACCTTTGACTGTTTACTTTTAATGTTAACCCACACCATCAGTCTTTGTTACTTTATGAAAATATAAAATATATCATAAAATCTAGCCATAATCATTCAGTTCTATACAAACATTGCACACAATAGGGACTGGTATATAATGTATTCATTGTTAACTTGGCTTATGTTGATGAAATGAAAATAAAAACTATACCTTCTGAAATATTGCAAACAAACCTTACATACAATTTCCTATTGATTAATCAGTTATACAAGCCCATACTAATTATTACTGTCATTTATTAGGAAACGACACCGCATTTTTTACAAATTACAAAGTACGGAAATACCTATATACATAGAATCACTGTAACCATAAGTCTAAAACGCATCAATACAATTGAAAATACGTCAATATCACAATTAGGCAAGAAACGATGTTTAGCTGCAAAGACTTGAAAAGGCTACTCAAGAAAATCTAAACAAAATGAACCATAATATGTAATTTTAACTACAAGACAGCTTTGATTTTCATTTCGAAAGTGTGCGTGTTCTGCACACGACAAAGCAACTTCCGACTTTGAGATTTATGATTAGTGACTTGGCGACTTTACGGATGACCATAAATAGCTGTAAAGATCATGAAAGGGTCTGTCGGCATGATGCGGAAGGGTCAGGCACATAAAAGGAAGGTTGAGCTAAGAATAAAGTGAACATGTGTGGTCAATGCTTGGAAAAGTCACCCCGTGTCATGTCACAAGACACACGAGAGAGAGAGAATCTCATTAGTAGCACGCGCCCGGTGTCTCAACTGGCGTAACATAACTACGTCTTAACAACTTTAACTGAAATACAACATGCATTATTACACTTATCAGCAAAAGAAATATTTACGGCACACGAACTGCATCATATTACATTCAGCAGACAGCCTTAGCCAGGCCAACTGCAATGTATGTATTGCAACTGCTGCAACTGATATGAAACACGCATTTCGACTCTGCAGCATCCGACAAGAAGGCTATTTTTTCTTGTTCAAACACCGAAGCGACAACAAGTTCTCCCGGAGAACACCACAAGTCCTTCCCTTTTTGCTCCGACTTACACACAGTGTCTTTTATCAACTACTATACAGCTATACCCAATACATTTTCTCAAAACCATTTTTACACTTCTGATTACTATAATCCGAAATAATCCTAGCACAGTACTCATGTCAGGTCTATATATGCAAATATCTTTAAAGAGCAAGATTCTGCACAACATTAACATAATAGAGAACTCCACTCGAGAAATACGAGATGGGTATATTACTACACTGCAAAGAAGAATAGGTAGTCTACCAGCCGGGTATTTGTATTTCTCTAGCACAATACCCACAGTAAGTAGTAACTAGTATCCAAATGCATGCACTAATATAATAGACATAGAAACAGATCATCTCATGCCAAGAAAGAGCAAAGGAAGCCAAGTATAAATGTCGACTTTGAAGCAATGCTGGCCTGATGCAATAATATTTGTATACATTATACACTTTCACGCATTGTACTAAGCGACAGATGGTTTAAGAGTATAAATATAACAACTACCACCAGTTACACTCGAACCACTAAACTCTCTTGCATAGACAGATCTTAAAATAATATCCATCTTCTAATGTGCTCTATATATAATTGCAAAACTCCAGTAGGTAGAACTTAGAACATACAAGTAGAAATATACCACGGAGAGACAGGGACACGGATAATGGATGAGGTCTGCTGTGTTTAACGAGATAAAGCATTTTTAAGTAGGTACCTACACAAAATCCTCGTATGTGTTTAATACATCTAGTATTTGCTATAATAGTTATAGTATAAGTACATAAAAAGGCTGCAAGCTCAGAAAGGATGATATTTTAAGAAATCTCAAAATGATTTGTACTCCCGTCATCATTCAGTGTGTATGTTTGTTGTGATAGAAGTGAGTTTGAAATTGGGAGAGTCGCTTCGCAGAGGGAGGCTCTTTTCTGGACTTGTATCGTGGGTCGGGTGGACTCTACGTTGTGTCTTACGTACGACTCAAGTAAATACATAAGGAATTTCGTAGATCTTCCTCAAATTTTCGTTTCCATTCATTCATTAAGATTTTAGTGAAGAGTCCCAGTCACCACCACCAACAACCAACACACACATACAACTACCACATACGAAGCAAGCTGCAATACTGCAAGTATGCAACTTGTGCAAGTAAAGTAAGTAGCATGTATGTGTACATCAACAGCTCTTCAACTTGTGCATCACTCTACCTTCTTCTTATCGTTTAAAGAGAGCAACTCTCTAAGAGAAGAATATTTTATACTTATATAGAGCAACTTACAAGATGCAGATGTACATGAACTATGAACACAGCTACCAGTTACATACTTGAAGAAGAAAACGTAATGCTCAATTCGACACAAGCTCATAGAATGAATGAGCATGACATATGTATTTAGTATTCTTGTAGATACATAAACTCTGTGTACGTATTTATAAGTATAAATACTGTGTGTAAAATATTTGAGTAATAAGTTGAAACTGAATGGGAGTATTAGCATTATATTTATATAATAGTGATGTAAGTGCTTTTACAACGTTATGAACAGTTACTAGTAATACTGGTACATACCACTTTTACACTGTACTACAGATTTCCCTTTGGTTTCCAGCTTATCTTGGTGCAGTTGTATGTAAATGTATATGGATGTTGTGCAAACTGTGTACATTATATGGTGGTATGACGCTATGACGGTGACCCTTTGGGAACTCAATTTATTTATTCCATTCAGAAACAGACATTAGTTGAAGAAGACAACTACAGATATTTACCCTTCGAGAAGAGTCAAGTCGCAAAGGCATTTTCTTGACTGCAATGCAAGGAATGCAATACAAAGACGCAGAGGAACCAGAGCACAGTATAAAATATGTGTTGTCTTGTGCACAACTACAAGAAAGAGAAATATCCTATAATATTATGCTACTAGAGTCGCATACAAATACAAATAGTACAGGAATATCTGAAAGTATGAGTGCCACTATGTACGTCACTAGTAGGTTCATAGAAAAATTATGAAGTTCTCAAACTACAAATTCAATGAATTGTGCACACTCGTAGTATCAAGTATGTGTAGTATGTAGTAGTAGATCTCTGGTTTGGCTACACCCTTGTTCAAATGCTTGTTGCCTTGCCTGTTCTTGTGTGTAATTCAGGGGAGGAAAGAGTTGGCTAGAAAGGTATACATGTATTTACATACATAGAGACTGGGAACACAAATGAGGGACTGTGATTTGTTTCAGGACAGTAGGACCAGATGTGTGGTCGTAGGAAGGAAGTAGCCAGGAAGTTTATAGAAGACATTAAACTTAACATATACATTTCTCCATCACATCAGTCCACGCACAACCGATGTACTAGAACAAAAAGTCTGTCTTTTTCTCAGTTTACTTTAGTCGCATCACAACACAGCTTTTCTAATCAAGAAATCTCGAGAATATCAACCAGAGAAAGTATAAATCACCTATCAGCAAAATGCACACACAAGTAGCTTGTACATAGCTACAGCATCTTATGGTCTATATCTTGTTGAATTCCAAAATCCAACTTTACCAACATTTTGAACACTGTATAGGCTTTCAGAGTGCGTGGAGATTTTAACTCGGTAGAATGCACAGCAAAGGTAGAAGAAGCATCTGTTCATCTGTTATGTTATGATAATCTCTTGTTCTTTGCTCGGCCCGGTTTCTGACTTTCTGATCTGTTTGGCTCCGTCGTCGTCTGCTGGTCCGGTTAAACCTAAACCCCGTGTTCACACATAGTACGTACTAGACATAGGAATTGCTACATATATTTCCTATAGACATAATGTACATGTAGCTACCTATGTCTATGCGTAGTTAGCATATTATTATTACTCCAGGAGATTATAATATTATTAGTATAAGTTGTAAGTGTATATACAGAAAGACGGAATGAATGATTACACTAATAGCAGTGTCTAGTATATAATTGTGTAGTTCATGTACATAGGAGATTATAATGCGACAAAGAGTATGGGATTTACGTTATTAGATATAGAAAAGTGGAATAGTAATTTGTAAGATGAAGACAGAAGAGTGTTGAACTCTTCTCCCGGTTTACACACAGGATGTTGATTGTATTCTGTTGATGGGGGTTCTTATTCTATATAGTAATCTCCGAACAAACCGAACGTGTTTGTCATGAGATGAGCTTAAATTTGCTTCTTTGAGATGAGGATGAGAGACCTAAGCAAAGTAACTTAATTTTGGCAGTGGATCAAGAGACTGAGAAAAGGACAAGGAAAGACAAAATGGGGTTCTGGGAGTTTGAGCCAAGCAAAGCCAAAAGAAATGAAACCACTTTGAGACAACTCATAGGCAGGTGTCTGACGACTCCGAGAACAGCTCACTTTTCTTCTGAACGTCTTTAGATCGCTTGCTTACAAGTTTCTCCGCCTGCATTTAACTTTGCTAATAACACTTCCACTATCTTCAATTCACTTGCATACACATTCACTCACAAGTCACAACTACATCACACATCACTTCACTACATCCATCCAAGTGTGTGAGACACATATGAGCATGAGTCAACGCAATCCACACTGAATCAGTATTTTTAAGTTTTATGCTAGTTAGTATTTGTAGTTACAGCTAATGTTCTTTTACGAACTTTGTATTGTACAATGTACAATGCATTTGTATGTATGTACAACATATACGTGTAATCATGCAAAGCCTAAAGTGTGAGTTCTGCAATGTATTTTGTAATATGAGTTCATGTCTATTCTATAGCCTAAATGCATTTCTAGCAGTTAAATGGGATTGAAGGTTTTGGTTGTAGTTAATTAAATTCATTAGTTACTATTAGTTGTAGTTGATGCTTAGAAAATTTAACGACATGATTTGTTTTTGGATTCCTGGACTGTTGAGTTTTTAGTCAACAACTATTTGTTGCTCCCCGGATGAGTGAAGTCATCAATGATCATTTATGTGTCTCCACATTTGTGAAATGTTATTTTATCCACCACTGAAATCGGGATTGCACTCTTTTCTATGCAGTCCATTTACTTTATTTGCCAAAAAGCAATGCGCAATGAATGATGTAATACAGTAATCGTAGCGTAAGCGTAAGTAACTGCCAGTGCATGGATTGCAAGTACATGATGAATTTCCTACGTTCTATAACAACGTTCTCAATGCTCCACATGTGTTTTTGTTTAAAATACTTGTAAGTGTATGCGTAGACACATCTCACAATAGATTTACGACTCGTATATACCTCTTCTGTACTCATAGCAGTGTCAGTACACAATTTCTCAGCTAGAAAAAAAGAAAAAACACATTGCACACACTGCTAGATCTTTAATTTTGAATCTTTTGTAGATTCAACTGTATTACTTACTACTAGCGTGCAATTTGTAAGGTAGCTGCTAGCTTATATGAAGGTACCTCAAAATTGATTACCTACATATTATAGTGCTTCAAAATTACCTTTAAAATAAATACTTCTATTTTTATTTTCATCTTCAAATAGCATTGTTGATTTGTACAACCTTAAGTTCATATTTATAAGAAAATCTATAAACCTATTGATTTGTAAGTAGGTGTCTCACAAAGATGTAATGTAACTATAAAATAAAATCTTTGTGAAAAGCTGATCTTGATCCTGATCATACATAGTTACATTACATAGTAGATGTAGAATAGCAAGAATAATTTTTGCAGAAATTCCAGCCACATAATTATATAGACGTATATTTCTACACATATGATTTCCTAACTGAACTACTGACTATTAGATAGTAGTTATATTTTGTAGAGCATATAGTAAAAGCTAGGTCAATATTGAACACGAGAGTTACAATGGACATTTAAATAGAGTAGAGTCAACAATGACGTTATTTTCATTTGAGAAGATGGTGATTTTATG
>JAQFYB010007057.1:0-11305 GCA_034694085.1 Pogonognathellus longicornis
AAAAACACTTTTTGTTTGTTTTAATTCGGTTGTAGTAGGGAATTAAGTAGCTTATTTATGAAATCAATAGCACATATATAAACACATATTTTGTCGTTTTTAAGCGCATATTTGAATACATATTTTACGATATTTTATAAATGTCCGATCTATGCTAATATGACTCTAAGCGTATTATCTATTGTGTGCATTAAAAAACGAAGAAATCCCTCGGCCGCAAAGTCATCTGACCCACTATCCGTAAAATAGGCAAGCGAGCAACTGACCATCTGAAATCTCGTATGACATTATGTGCATTTGATGGCCCGTAGCTCAAAACATATTTTCCAAAATTCGTTGGTCAGATTATTATTATTATTATTACATGTAAGGGGGCGCTCACCGCCTAAAGTTTCAAAAACATCAATTTTACACATGCCATATCTCCGGACCCAATAAACCGATTTAGTTGTAACCGGTATCAATCAAAAGCCCTTGAAAGGAACTATGGGACCATTTCTTTTCAACCCTTACCTTTGCGGCCAAAAAATTTAAAAATAACGTTGTAAGAACGATTTTCAAGCATTCACATAATAGTTACCCCAACCTAATATATTACTAAGATTTATACATTTATCAACTCAATTACGCTTCATTTGCTCTTAGGAAGCGAAGAAACAATAATAAATTGAAGAATGTTGAGCGAGAGTAGAGCGAGAAAGTACAGCGAGAAGAAAACCCAACGGCCCTTTTAAAGGCCACCAATGTTTTCTAAGTAAGAGCTAATGCAGCGTAATTGAGTTGATAAATGTATTATCGGATGTTTCAGATGGCCAGTTCTTCGCTTGCCTATTTTACGGATAGTGGGTCTACTTGCAGTTGCAATTATAAAAATTGGAGCAAAAAACATTATATTTATCATTAAATTGTCATTAATAAATTATCATGCATTTGTTTCACAGGAATAAATATTGTGAGTGATGAAGTCGACGCTCAAAAAGTTGTAGATGAGCCTTTCTTTATGGATGATGAGTTCTCAGACCCTTCTTATGTTCCCAATAGTTCTGGAGGAGGAAAACTTATTAATAACAAGCGTTCGTTTTGTAAACAGAAAACGGCATCTCGAAGTAATAAAAAAATTTGTCAAATCACACATATAGGAAAACAACCAGTTCCTAAATGTTCCTATTATTGTAAAGAAGGGTTTTCTCAGCTGACCACTATACAAAGCCATGAAATAACTCATAATGAAAAATTGTATGAATGTTCAATATGTGAAAAGAAATTTACTTCCCAGGGCAGTCTGAGGTATCATCAAAAAACTCATACAGGAGAAAAGGCTTTTAAATGTGCGTTTTGTGAAAAAAGGTTTATTTTGTCGTCTCTATTGAAAAGCCACGAAAGAATTCACACTGGAGAAAAACCATTTGAATGTGCGTTTTGTGACAAAAAGTTTATTTTGTCGTCTCTTTTGAAAAGCCACGAAAGAATTCACACTGGAGAAAAACCATTTGAATGCTCATTTTGCAAAAAGAAATTTTCTCAATTGACTAATCTAAAAAATCATAAAAAAATTCACACAGGAGAAAAACCTTTTGAATGTTCAATATGCCAAAAGAAATTCATTCACTCGGGAAGTCTGAAAGTCCATCAAGAAACTCACACTGGGAAAAAACCTTATGAATGTGAATTATGCAAAAAGAAATTCAATCAAATGATTGGTCTTAGGCGTCATCAAAAAACTCACACCGGGGAAAAACCTTTCAAATGTTCATTTTGTGAACGGTGTTTTGCAGCAAAGAATGGTTGCCAAGCTCACGAACGACGGCACACTGGAGAAAAACCATATAAATGTTTTCACTGTGAAAAGACGTTCACACAGATGAGTACCAAAAATGCACACCAAATGAGACACATGAAAAAACGATTATTCATTAGTCCACTTGGCACTCTCAAGAACAGTTCTCTCGCCCTTTTGAAACAGCGTAAGAAAATGCAATCTGCAGAATCCTTCGGTTTTAAATGTTCGTTTTGTGAAATGACATTTAACCTAGTTGAAGAAAGAACCATTCACGAAAAAATTCATATCAAAGAAGACACGGTTAAGAATGAGAATTTCATAGTAGGAATATAATGAATATAAATAACAACAACACCGATTTATAGCCGAAAAATCATTTCAATTGTTACTTGATAACTTCAAATGCTCAAGGGTTAGTTTATTATTTCCGTTCCGCTCTTTTTTCTAAAATCATTTACACTTTAGGGCAATACCAAATAGTCTATCAATAGTGCAACTTTTTCTCCCTTGTCAATTAATTTTTTTAATTTCCTAAACAAAGTTTCTGAAAGTGTCTCAAACCTGTAAACACATAACTAAAATATAAACTTATATTTTAGTTGATTTTAAGGTTCTGACCGTGAGGTATAGAATATTTTAAGCACTACTGGTAATATTTCACAACTTAAAATATGGAAATGGTAGGCCCTGATAAGCTAACCACAACCACTCATCTCACGAAATTGTCACCCAATTTGAGTGGGTTTGAGTAACAACTTCATGCAATGTTGCTAAGAATAATTAACAGTCCTCTCGTCAGTTATTGCTTATGCTTAAATGCCCTTTCAATGACATTATTTCTAATTTGTAATGTAATTTTATTGTTAACCTGTACAATTAAAATGTTTATATGACACACCGTAATGCTACCAGTAATAAACTTCTACGAAAGTTTTTTTTTTATATAATTGTGTTTTGGGTTGACTGCGACAACATTGAATTATTTAAAGGTTTGTGCATATCATATGTACGTTACTAGTTAGTTACTACATTTTTTCAAGGTAATAACAATGATAATAATCCATATTAAACGGATATAACCAAGTAGCGTCAGTTGTAGTCATTTTGGTAAAACTGCACAGACGAACGCAAAGACAGACAGACAGATCATTTCTAGTAAGTAGCTGACGCTACTTAATAATGTATTACTAGATAACCGCCGAAGTCAAAACCATATGTAATTTAAAAAAAAATTGAAACTTTATTGCAGACTTCCTCTTTATTTTGGAATTGAACTCAAAGTTTTATACCTATGAACGCAATCGTTAATTTTTTATGATTTAGGCAAATAATTATGTAAAGAGTAATGCTTTGCTTAATGGACAAATTCATTTTTTATGGTCCCTTTAAATAACACCCTTTTACTATAATCAGCAAGAAAATTCTTTCAAAAAAAGTTACAATAGCTTTGCAACTGAGAATAATATTCTTTATAATGTAAAATAAATGACCACCTAGTTAGCATTTAAAATTTTTATTCTATTTTCGATGTAGATGTTCCACTGCCAAACGATCATATACATAATATGTGATAAATGTAAATCCACTGGAAAATGGAATAAAAGATGCAATACTATTAGTCCAAAAAGTCGTAGTATAAATATTATGACGAAATTTATTTTTTATTTGTTTCTGGTACATCCTGAACAAAGATCAAAATAATTTTAATTGGAAGGAAGAATAGAAGAGTGAGAAAACTGTACTGTCGTGTCACACATTCGTACACAGATTTTTCAGGTGCTAAGATTTCCTGCTAAATATAAGTAACTATACATTATGTAATATTATAATCAGTTCACAACTTTTCTTCGTGAATATTTTCTGCGCTATCGGAATCAGGAGCAATATATTCCATTCGGGATAATTGAGCATCGTTTAAACTCTCTCCAGAAGAATTATCGACCGTTTCAGAATCAACAGTTTCCGAATTTTTAGGTTCTTTAGACACATCGGGCCCCGTCGTGAGTGAAGGGGACCGATTTTCTGTTTGGCTATTCACATGTTCTCGCAGCATTGAATAATGTTGATTTAAATCAGGATCAATCAATGAAACGCCGTTAGATTCATCCAATGCACTTGTATAAGAAACATTTAGCAAATCATGGGCTGGAGAAATCGGTTGAAGTTGAGCATTCCGATAACCAAATAATGGGCCACTCAAAATGTTGTAAGAAGCATTCAAAATGGATGGTAAATTTTGTGGAAACAATACATCATTAGCAGTTGACTTGCCTGGATTCTCGATATTTTCCTTAACGCTATCATCAACAGCATCTGATTCTATTTCCAAATAATTACTAAAAGACATTTCAATATCTTTTTCAACTTTGCATTTCTCTGCAATTGAATAAATTCTCTCGGTTACTTGCAACGCTACATCTTCAGCATATCGTTGTGCAGATCGCTCCGCCATTTTTAATTTAGTTTCACAGTAATCATAAATGCAGATCCGGTAGTGATGTGTGTAGGCCAATTCTGCTGGAACAGCGATTCTCTTGGCGTAGCCGGCAGCTTCAAATACAGCATGATTTCCTATTTCTACCACCTTCTCTGGCACAAAAATTAGCTTGGATCTATAAACACGAAATATAGAATTGGTCAAGAAATTACTCAGACAGGTTTTCTTGACAAGTAAAATAACTACGTTGATTGACAAAATCATCGTTATTCTTTAATATTCAAATGGCTGTAAATTCAAAGCTGTGCCCAGCGGCAGAGCACTAGGGCGCGTTTGCCTCCCCCGAAATCCCAAAAAAATATATTATTTTAACAAAGAACAAAATCGCAAAAAATCATGCATTTCAGGATAGTTTAGTAGAAATTAATTTAAATTTTTCAGGCTCGTCCTATAATTGTCTTTTAAAATAGTCTATGCTATTTGGTGCCTTAACCGAAACCAAATCCTGTGTACGGCCTTTGTGGATATTTTTTTATTGAGTTTATTATAGATGATGAGTTAAAATATTCGATTAGAACCTGAATTTTTATAGTCCGGACAAGAAAATATGCCTGCCTATTTTTGATCAAGGGGTAGTGTACCTCAGACGATAGGTATTTGTAAGTAAAAAATTATTACGCTGCAAAATTCCCTTAAAATCACTTTTGGATAGCTAATTCAATATCTCATGAAAAATCAGAAAAATTCAAAACTGCAAAAAATCGACATTTTGAATTTATTTTGGCGGGATGGTGTGATTGTATTTGGCTGGCTCCAAAAGGCTTTTTAGATAGTCATGTCTTATGTTCCTATACTAAACATAACGACTTTTTCATGTACTGGGGGGCAAGGGGGCAATCCCCCGAAATCCGGTAAAAATAGGTTATTTTGCCCTGAAAGGGCAAAAAAATAATAAGCGGTGTAATAATTTTTTACTCATAGATACCTATCGTCTGAGGCACGTTGCCTGTTGATCAAAAATATGTGTATTTTCTCGTCCGTACTATTCAAATCCACACTCGATGTTATTAAATGATAAGATTGGTTTTTATATTTTACCTGTCATCATGGTCTTCCATTTCCCTCGTTCTCCAAATTTTCTTTGACATTTGTAATTCTTTGAATATATTAGCTGCTTTCAAGTTTCCCTTCATTTTCATTGAACTTGGCTCTAAAAGCTTATGGTCATCATCCCATGAATCGAAGAAGAATCCATTTCTGAAGTTGTAGGAGGCAATATCGTCGGTGAATTTCATTCTATCTCTCAACTCACGATGAAGAAATCGGAAGAATTGTGTGTAATTGGCTCCATAGTTAGGAATAATCATTTCGTCCAAATCCACGTAAATGACGTAATCTGCGACACCTCTGTAGCGGTAGATACAGTCATTGGCAGCAATGAATTGGCTGTACATTCGGATTTCTTCTTCGGGTTCGTACTCAGATGACCATGGAAGAACTTCAACTTCATTTCCGTAGCTTTGCAATAAACAAGATGTTTGAGGGCCCATGGAGACGTTGTAAAATGTAAACTTCTCCACTCCCATCATTCGATGGAATTCCATCCATTCGACAAATCGAAGAGGCTCTTCATAATTGTAAGTGGGCTGCACGCAGACGGCAAATCTATACTTTTTTTCCAAATTATTGTCTTCAGGGTACTTGACTTTTAAAATGTTGTCAGCATAGCGAACACTTCGGGCACTCTCCACAATAGAGACGTAGGAAGGTAGCATTGTGAATTCCAATACTTCACATGTAATGAAAGAAGCTCTAAGAAACAAATATTTTGCATTATTATTTTGTTGTTTATTTGTGATTTAGATTGCTGCCACATTTTATATATTCTTTGAACGTTACATATCGTTGATTGTATAGCGTCCAAAAATGTTATATGGGTAAAACAGGGACTAAATAAGTAGGAAAATATTTTGAAAATTGTATAGCATTACGAGTATTTGAATCCGAAATTTTCAGAAATGGCTCTGACTTTAGCCGCAACAGTGGAATAGTGCATGCCTTCGTCATCGTAAAACTGACAATAAAGTGGTTTAGGAAAATCTGTTCTCACGCCGCCCATCACACGCACCGAACCGGGGTCCGAAGCACCGCTATTAAAATAAGAATACATAAACCATTAAACAAACGGGTATAATCAAGTAGCGTTTATTTTCAAATTCATGTTGAAATTTTCACAATGTTAAAAAATTTGTAAATTTTTCCATGCAATATACATGTTGGAACTTCTGCAATACAGGTTAAAATACATACATAAATACACACACATACACACTCAAACACATTCTTATAAAGTAAATGTATAAAATTGCTGCTTACATTAAAATAAATGTTGTCATTCGGTATGTCAATTATTTATAAAGTATTACTGATTATTTATAATAATAAAATAGTTAAAAAATTGATTTGGAAAACAGATTACTAACCGATATTCATCGAAGTATGCCGAGTACACGAATAATTTCTCGTCCCCATCTCCGATTTTTTGGAAGTCCCTAACCTCTGAAACTTCAGAAACGTCAATTGAATGTCTTCCTTTATGTGTAAATCTGGCAGCACACCCATTTGGCAATATAATGAAAAATAAGCAGAATATTAAATATTTATCTAAAGAGTGAGATCGTTCTACTGTTTTTTCACTACAACTGTGCATTTTTTTCTTAATTTTTTCCATAGTGGTTAATAAAGTGATCTAGGTGTGATCTAGGTACGTATACGGATTTGATTATTGTGGAGGAGGCTGTTTCAATAATGCAAAGGACTTGAGAGTTGTTTGTGTAATGAATTATTTGTGGGTCTTCCGTCTTACAAAATATGAATTGTAAGTCAAGGGGCTAATGGAAAATCTACATTCTATTGGTAGGTACATTCATAGTTTAGTGAAGACTATCTAGGTACATTAAGTCTACACAATAGACAAAAGAGCACGTTGTTCTTAAAATTCGTATTCATATTATATTAGCTTTGTTGTATAATTCAGTATCTGAATGGGTAGGCTCCAAAAAATATCCTAAAAAGATAAAAAGGATTAAATCTACTTTAAACAAGTTATATGCCCTTTTGCCTATTTGGGGTTTAAGCTCCAAATGGTTACCAAATGCATTCCACCTCCTGGTGTTTCTTTATTGCAGTACTCTGGGAAAACAAAAATTTCAATAATTCGGAAAGTAGTTGATATATACGTTTACAGGTCCGTAGCCAGGGGGTGGACTATTTACACCCCTGGACCCCAAAGAATAAATTATTATGTTCATAATAATATAATATAAATGATAAATTATAATAAATCGGATTTTTTTCGTGGGAATCTTATGGACTTTGCTGTGGGTTTCAAAAATTGATATTTTTTCTCGCTACGCCCGATTTGAATCACACATGTACTTTATATTGAGATTTTGCCCCCAGAAAAATATATAGAACCTTGCTGTGCCCCCCCCCCAAATATAATCCAGGATACTTGGCTGTACGTTTAGGGTGCCTATTTTTCAACTTTTGCTCATTTTCTAATTAAAAGCGTCAACACCTGTCACTGAACTTTATTTTCGTGACCGGCGGTGTAGGACACAATTAAATTAAAGCTGCTCAATAATAGCAGTCTACCTCTTCGACAATACGACGCCTGTCACAAGCTACATCAGCTGCTCTGTTAATTGTTTCAGCAACAGGTACAAAAGGGATTTTTAGCTTAAAAAATGATTGTGTAGTTTAAATAATGCCGAGTTCCGAAATGAAGTGTAGACTACGATAGGCAAACTGAAATTGAACAATTTTACACACAACAGCTTATATTATTTAAGTTATATTATTACTTCCATTACCCTAGCCAATAAGAAAAATTGCATCAAATATTTTTTGAAATGTTTTACAGTCAACCTTGTATTACAATTTTAATATTAGACTTCTGGCAAGTGGACATTAAATTTGACACACTATAAATTATAATGCGCTCCATTTATACAAATGCTAGTGTTGTAGAACGAGTCCACAGAAAAAATCTTAATTAGAAATCTTATTGAGCGACTCATTCTCTTTATATAAAGATTTTAACAAATATCTAAATAAAAACTTGTAAATATTTAAAATCAACATTCACTGGAATACACTGCAGTAACAATAAACGCAATGACTAAGACAATTGAATTCTCACCATGTAGCTACAATTTACATTAGGAAAATTACACCCAGCTAAAAATCTCACCTTGCCTCAACGGCTGAGATTGAGAAGGCTGAATATAATACCTACTCCACTTCCACTACGCCTCTCATGTCATTTAACAATCACGTTGCCGATAAGTTATCGACATAGCAGTTGTATAGGTATAATATTATTATGGCTCGAGTTAATGTTATGGTTTTGTTATAAAACGCTACACATGAGATACGCTACATATTACATATGTATAGAGTTTAACATGAAATAATAGTAGTAGCTGTCTTATCTGCCCCTTGATACTTACATATACACTGGCAGACTGACATGGAAAAGTGATGTGAGGCAAGGTGAGACGAGATACTACTTGTTGATTTTGTTATGAATCAAGTTACAAGTCTCAAATCAAAACTGTGTCCACGTACATAACATTTCATCGCATAAAATAATTTATTTTATGCGATGAAATCAACCAGTGGTGTGTCGTCTCACCATGCCTCACATCACTTTTCCATGTCAGTCTCCCAGTGTATGTCGTCGTGAATCGTGATATCAGTTGGCTGTTCTTCATGCGTACAATTCTCAATTCTCATTTTTATTGTCTTTTCCATCAGTATTAATTACCTAGTCTATTCATTATATATGATATGTGAGACGGAGTAATCTTATATAATAAAATTCTCATGGGTTTTGAAGAAACACATGTAAAAAAGCCTAAAAAAGGACTAATTTGCGTGTGTTAGGATCTCACGAACTACTCAATGTATCAATCCCAGTAAAATCTTTGCTTGAAGCTAAGACTCCGAAGCACCAACTAAGCTAATGAAATTTCGACAAAAATATAACTAAGGCAGTTAAAATCGCAATTACAATTTAGTAATTGCCAGGACAGAAATTAGCCCGAGGCAATTCATTAGCCAGAGGGAAAATGGGAGAAAGGTTTCAGGTAAAGATAAGAAGGGAGGAAGGGACAGCTTATATTGTATCACGCGGACGTGCATATGGACTTGCTGTGTTTTTATACTTAGTGCACGTGGGCTTGCTGTGTTTTTATACTTACGTGCATGTGGGCTTGCTGTGCTTTATGTACAATCTCTACTAGGTATATAGTATATATTGATACTGAAGTCCATAGCTATGCGTTTATGCGTAGGTCTTAGTTGGGGTACAAAACATGGTAATAATAACAAAGTTACAGCGTGAGAAGTTGATCAATAAGCAGTGTAGGTAGTTAGGTAAGTATAATATTAAATTCATTTAGGTATTATAGCACATTTTTACGCTTTTTAATTGCATAAAACCAAAAACAATACGCTTTAGACAAAGTTAATTATGAACCTACTGAATAGTTTTATAGTTTGACTCCCTCTGTGTACACTAATAATTATTGCGATGAATTAAATAAACACATTAAATTATTAAGTTTTATTACTCGGGTGTTGAGTTTTTACACTCCGGTATTAAGTTTTTATTCACCGGTATTGTGTTTTATAGCTACAGTATTAAGTTTTAAAAGTCCGGTATTGAATTTCTGTTCTGGGTAAATCACATTTCATTTTCATAAATGTAGTGAATATACATTGTTTACAGATTGTCAAACAGATCATTAACATAAATTATTTTTATCAAAATTAAAAAAGGACTAATCTGCGTGTGTTAGGATCTCACAAACCACTCAACGTATCAACCTTGCAGCAAAACCTTTGCTAAAAGCTAAGACTCCGGTGCACCAACTTAGCTAATGAAATTTCGAAAAAAATATAACAACGGCAATTAAAATCGCAATTACAATTTAGTAATTGCCAGGAGAGAAATTAGCAGAGGCAAATTATAAAGAAAATAAACTCCTTTCATCAGAAAATGAGGCAAGTACCTAACAAAACAAACCCTTTCTTCGTGATATTTATAGAGCCAGGTACCTTTTGTACTCGCTTTGAAATATAAAGCAAGTTAAATATAGATATGCCACTATAAAATATGTATTTTAACATTTGCATTGGTATATAATGTATATAAATACTGTATTATGCTTTTATTTTTACTATTATTATACTAACTACTCTTTGAAACTTGCATCTACAATAATAAGATACAACAGCCGAAAATGAACACCATGTAAAAGAGCCTAAAAAGTCTTTGTTCCAGGTTAGCGCACGAACCACTCAACATCTCATCACCTGGAATATAAATTCTTGAAGCTAAGATTCGTAAAATGGATATGGTCGTATTAAGATTTTGAACAAAATATAACCACAGCCATTAAAATAGCAATTACAATTTAGTATATTAGTATAGTTCTCAATAGTTCTCAATTGTTCAAAGTTCAGAAATGAGCCCGAGGCAAATTCTATTTTAGGAAAAGGGTTTTCAGGTAAAAGAACGAAGCACAGCTTATTCTCGCTTATGTGCATGTGTGGTGTGCATGTATTTATTTAAAGCATTGATATCTAATGCATTAATATAACCATTTCCTTTGTAACCTTTGTTGCAAGTATATATACTAAATTATTAGATCATAATAGACTCCGTAGCCCCGGAATGAGCATATACCAGAGTATACCTTACAAGTTACAACTCACAGCGGATTCATAAAATCACATTTATTCAAAAGCTGGGTATAAGTATAACTTCTATGCACAACCTAATCGGTTTGGCCTACTCATGTTATAGGCCCTACTCCGAATTCCCTAAAAGCTTCTCACCTCGATTGCGAGAAAACAATTTTTTTACAAAGTTTCCGTAGTTTTTTTGATAATTTGTGTAATACGTTACGAGTTATGATTTTTCAAAAAAATGGGTTATACGTGCATTGACTAGGAGCTGTCAGAAAGTCCACCAAAGAACATCTACTATTAGTATTAAGAGTTGAACCGATCTGCAG
>JAQFYB010007058.1:0-11305 GCA_034694085.1 Pogonognathellus longicornis
AGTTTCCGTTCAAAAGTTATAGCAGAATGAGTGGAAAAAAACGGTGAAATGAGCAAAGTTCCAGACCCCCACCTTAATCGATAATTTTGTACTATCGTAGAACTAGTAACTATTCAAGGCGTATTTATGATTCTATATCGGGAGGGAAGGCAACATAGTGCGAAAAGTGTCCATTGAAATTTTCATATTTTTAAACTGCCAAATACCGAATTTCATTAAAATCCATGAATGTCTTAAGAAGCGCGCAGGTGCTGCTGCGCGAAGGAGTGCATGAAACCAAAATTTGATAATTGAAATCTTCATATTTATACTACAAAATACCAAATTTCATTGAAGTCGAATGCAATTAATTAATTTTCGAAATTGGGTTGCAAAGGGGCAATTATTTATACATTATTTCCATTTAAATTATCCTGGATGCATTACAAGATTTTGAGCCTAGGGTTACTAAAGCTGAAAACCTTTTTGCTTCATAACGAGCGGGATTTTGTGGCGGAGTCGTTTTTACGGGTGATTATTTTAGCGGAATAAGTATAGAATCTGTAGATTGGATTTCCTTTGTCAAAAATATTTTGTGTCAATATGCCTAAGAAATTTTCCCCGGAAGTGGAATCAGCCATAATTTTTTTTCCTAAACCGGATTCCGCTCCAGGGCCATTCATGAGGGGTTTAGAAGTTCAAAATATGGCTATTTTTGAAAAAAAAATTATCAATATACTCAATTCCGTTGAAATCCGAAGACAAGCAAAGCCCATTGACTTAAATATTATATCTATAATACAACTTACCATAAAGAGAAGTTCGAACTTGTGAGGAAATTGAACCAAATAATCCCATGAGACAACCGGAAGTAGCAAAGAATCATTGTCACTAAACTGTATATATCTCAGGTACTAGTACAATCTAAAGAAAAAATTAAACAAAATAATTTAAATGTATCGACTGAGGCAGTGATAACTCACATATACGCTAGATTAAATTAGGGAACTGCGCAAAAGAACCATAATTACTTTCATTTGGAAAGATGAGACTTCTGTGGAATCATGGGACAGTCACCCATGAGACTGATAATCCGACGTATTTTGAGTTGGCGATTCATGCTCACTATCATAAATATGTTGATGGGAGAGGCCCTAAAAGTTCAATTCGGACAAATATTCTTCCACCAGCTAATGAATTAGTTCTTTACCCAGAAGTCTCAAGAATTGTTAGTGATAGGCGAGAAGTGGCTTTGAAGCAATGTACCATATAATAAACAATTTTTGTAACATAAAAAGTGAGAGGTTGAAATTGGAACGGGAAGTAGCAGAGGTGTATGCTGTCCCTATAATCACTTGAAAACTCCCGACGAATTTTCGGGTTTACGTGTGGAAGTCAGTGGAAGATGATAGTGCGTCTCAGTTTAAAAATGGAACAAACTTCACAAAACATACCTACTCCAATGGATTGCAAAGACTTTAGTCCAAGTACAAAAATAAAGCAAACCAGAGGTCCCGAAAAGGGTTAAATGAAAAAAATTCGAAGAGCAGCAGCAAAAGCGCGATGGGATAAGTCAAACACAATAAAAGTGTGGAAAGTAAAAATGGATAGTGTACCTTTAAAAATCATGGCTGTTCTAATCTTAAAACGGAACTTGTATTTGTAAATAATTCTTAACCTGCGACATACCGACTACAAAAATCCACATTGTATACCCAAGAACCACATTTGTGGTCCCATGTAAATATCCGACACCAAGAAAATGGATTAATTGATACCCTTTTATAAGTTTTATATCACAAAACATGTAAGTTACACTGAAGTACAACAAATGGGGTCAACTAAATAACCCAGAACCATAAGTTGCACTGAAGGGCTACAAATGTGATTTGTATAGTACGAAACCCTGGATAAGGACCACAGTTGTGGTATAGGGGCTAATACATGGACAAGAAAACACTTTTTATTTTTAAAAAAATCAAATTTTGACGTTGGTGCTTCAAACAAGCATTAATATATAAATCTTTAATTTTGTGACAAATACAAAAAATCCCAGTAATTAAGTCACAGGGAACATTGAAATATTTTTAATCAAAGTTGAAAAACCACAAATGTGGTCCAGTCGGTATGTCGCGGGTTAAGACAATTCCGAACGTGGTTTATTCGATGATTTATGTAAAATAATGATATAGGTAATAAATTGAAGACTATGACACTACAAATAGATGCCTTGAATGTTAGCCGTAAGTTTTTAATTGGGTATTTTTCTTTTTCTTCAATGGTACAAATTTCCCATTTTTGCATTTTTCATTTAAATAGTTAACAAATAAAATTACATCTGCTGTTCAAGGTTTCAAATATAATATCTGGAGCAGTTGAAATTCAAATAAAAAATATAAACAAATATGAAGTAATATACTGCATATAATAAACACAAGGGGCACATTCAGACAGAGTGAAATTGTAACTCCCACATCAATATCGCCGAACAGAAATTATAGTTTTCCATTTAGGAGTTACACAGTTTAATCAAGGCTACCATTACCCCAACCCATAAAAGACAAACAATCGAGCTAAGCAACTGCAATTACTGTTGTGAACCGCAGCCTTCTTCCTCAGCGCATTACGATCTATGAAACTATGTTTTCTTTGTGCAAATCCAACAGTGAACAGTTAAGGCAATAGGAAAAAATAACAAGAGGCATAAAAAATGGATGAATTTGCGATAATTATTGTGCAGAATATTGAATTTACAGTTTAAATCGTTTAGTGATATTTCATTCTGGAAACTATGTGAAAAAAGAGTAGAATAATTTTAAAAGAAGTGTGGAACTTACAGTACCTATTGGACTGACGCGTTGAAAAAACAATTGAGAAATTCAAAAGAGATTTTGTTAATGTTTAACATCAGCGTAGAACAAATGTTTCTGTAGTTGGTTGATATAACAATACAGTTTTGGATGCCATTCTTGCAAGTAAAAACAGTTAGTTAAGGGTTAGTTGGATATATTATTATGCCAGAAAATCAATAAAAAAATCAAATATCTCATAGCCGGAAACTCGTTATGAAAATATAATTAAATACGAGTGTTTGTGTAATTTATGTTGCTCTATAAATAACATAGTTAGCACAGAATCTGAATTGGGTAGTAATTAAATGATTCCTTAGCATTTTTGTTTAAAAATGAACACCAAAGAATGACAACTTTATTTTATATCAAAATTTACTTCAACAAGCACTTCAACAAATATAACAATTAGCGTTTTTACTACACTTTTAAAACAATATTTTTGTCTGCGTGGACATTTTTGTTCATGTTTTAATTTATTTGAATGGTATGTTTATCCTATTCATTTAATTTTTACAAATCACATCTAAAATTGAAATGGAGATGCTAAATAGCTTTTTCCAATAATTATACAGAATAATATTTAAAGATGTACATATATTTGTAACACATTAATTGTGAATGTATTTGATGATTACTATAAAAATTACATTAGATTTACTAAATTAATATGTAACAAGTAATGGATCTTCTATTGATCTCGAATAAATTAATATTACATTAAATTACAATATATACACAATAGTTCATTAAAAGTGTTACTCTGAGACTGAAAATACAGTAAATAATGAATACATAAATTCGAAATTCACACAACTTTTCATCAACCAACTTATTTTAACAAAACCACACAATTGCAACTCTATTTAGTCATTTTTGACATGCTAATTTGATTATATTACACCCTGTAATTGAGAATATTTGACCATAACAATCAGATTTACGTCTGGGTAACCCGGGCGACCTACCGGGACCCCGCATTTACGGGGTCCCCGCGCTAAAACACTCGAAACAAGCAACCTGATGATGATTATACTCCGGTAATAGACGTTCTCTTCTTATATAATAGGCAATCGAAGAACTGGCTATGTGAAAGGGCTTATGATATTATTTGTATATCTAATAGTCCGTGCTTCAAAACATATTTTCCCCAACTTACAATTAGTTTGCCGAATGTATGTGGTACACTCACACCTTAAAATTTCAAAAATTCAATTTTCCGCATGCTATATCTCCGGACGCAAATTGACGCAATTAATCGATTCGGTTGTAACCTGTAAGCTCTCACCAACCACATCTGTTTATTAGCGGATTGTGGTCGAATTTTTACTTATAATCCAAAAAATTCAAAAATTACATAGGTACCTAATTAACGAGTTCTAAGCTGGGAATAAAATCTTAAGTACTAAAAGTCCAACTCAGACAAGGCTGACGTTGCCGTACAATTTCAGGTAGGCTCGAGTGCCACAACCAACGTAAAACCTTAAAAAAGTTATACGTTTACGTTTTACGCTTAAGTCAGGATAAGCTTACTATCTAATATTTTAATAAGGTAATTCATTTTTTACTTAATTAAGCAGATTTTTCTCTGAGGAGACATTGGTGGCCCTTAAAAGCCGAAAAAGTTTTCGTTTCCCTCTACTATTTGACTGCGACTACATTCTGATTTAAAGGCTTCATTGTCTCCTAAGAGTAAATACTGCGTAATTAAATCAAAAAAGCATAAAACTTAGTAAAATATTACGATAGGAACCTAATTTGTGTATGCTCAGAACTCGTCCATAAAACGTAATTTTTGAATTTTTTACGGTAAAGGTAAGAATTGCAAATATGTAAACAGATATTTTTTGGTAAAAAAGCTTTCGCATGATGGAAATTAAACCAAAATGGTTTATTAGTTCTTCATCCCATACAGGGGATAATCTGAATTTTGGAAAATATGTATTGTAGCACGATCTATCAAATGTGCATATTATATATCATTAATGATTCTTCTGATTTAATTAATGAGTTTAGTTCCAAGAAGGCAAGAAAAGTTGTTATTAAAAATTAAAAGGGTTTACATCTAATAGGTATTTAATTAAATCATAATTACCTTATGAATATCATATTATATTAATATTGCATAAGCTATCAAATGATAAATTATTGCTATTTTCTAAAACCCATATTACCTAATTTTGCACAATGCCAAAAAACTGCTGCATATATGCGTCATAATCATAGATGGGACATTTATTTACTAAAAACAGGGAGTATATTTATTGTAAATTTACTAAAAAGTAGGAATTTTTTTTACTCAAATATTGTTTTATTTCATTGAAATTCGAATGTTTTTCCATACTATGTTGATAAAATATTAAAATACAAACAATAATACCCAAACGAAAATGAGAATTCAGAGTGAACCAAGAAATCAAAGTTTTAATCGAGTAGTTTGGCGAAAGAGGCAATTGCGTCACTGAAATTCTAATACTTACATTAGATACTTGGATTTTCTTTACTAAAACAGTTTTTAGGCCTTTAAATCCCCTTAAAATAATTACTGCATGGCTATGCAATTAACTGAAATATTCGATATGTTGATAAGAATTATATAAATAACAGCAATACGATAATTGGAAATTATAGCTCACAATTAGCAATTAAATACATTCACAAAAGAAATGGAATCATTTTAAGGGTTGGTTCGGTGTTTTTGTGGATGTTTTGGAAGAATTTGAAAATGCATTATTGTAGAGGAAAATCAACTAGGTACACAATTTGATTTATTAGTGCTTTTTTGGCCGCCATTTTGTATAATCCAGAAACCGTTAAGCATTGGTCAGACTACAGACCCAAAAAACTTCCGCCAAGTACGGAGTGGGGTATCGCAGCTACCCCAAAATTATTTTGGAAACTGTACATTTTAAAATTCTGAGAAATAATTTGTTTGAAAGATTTATGTTTTGTTGATTATAAACCAAACGATTTTTGAAATTGGTTGTGCAGTTTTTGAAATATTTCAAAATTTTGAAAAATAAAATGACCGAAATTTATAGACGGAGGGCTACCTTTTGCAATCGGGGCTAGCGTTTTTGATATATTTCTTAAAAAATCAGAGTATAATTAATATAATTATACAGTTAAACAGTTATAACTATGGTTCATACCCCAGCCGTAGTCTGAAGGTTAAGAGCTTTTGGTTGGCGATTGGATAGCAATAACGTGCTTGTGCAGAAGCTTCTTTCTGGCAAAGAAACTTTCAGCCTGCAATAATTGCGAGGGTGAAATTAATGCCAGAGTGTTTTGCGCTTGTCTTCGAAACATGTAATACTCATTGGAATCATCACAATGTGCACAATTGGATTTGGCGGGTGCAAAAGGTTTATAAAAAGGCAAATATTTAATGTAAATTTTAATCCCACAATTCGCCTGTTTCAATTTTTTTTAAACACTGAACTATTTACTAAATATTTACTAAAAAGGTAATATTAATTCTCCAAAAACATAATGTTATATTTAAAAACATATCACTTTTAAAATCATTGGAATTGCACGAACGAAGGAGATACGAGGTGTAAGGTCATTTGCATGCAAAATGAATAATAAGAAATAAATATCCCATCTATGGTAGCTGGCCCGGGGGCCCGCAAAATATAAGTCCGGCACTGATAACAATTACTACTTTAATGGCGTACAACTACATACATATTATTATCAATTACACCTAAAGCAGCAAAGTCGCAATAAGAGGTATAAAGGTGTTTTTCTATCAAAATGTACTTTGGGTTAAAATAAGCACAAAACAAATCAAAATTATTTTTGCTTTTTAATGGCAAAATAAACATTTTTGGTACTTCAGATGGATGGGAATTTAGCGATTCTATAGGGCCAGGATTGGACCGGTGGATGAGCAAATCGTATCTTTTCTACACAAGGAAATAATAATAATATTGTAATATTAGGTTGCTTGTGACCCTTACGCCCTACACAACAGTTCTATTCGTCGCCGTTTTGTAAAAGCCAACTTAATAACTTCAGTTAGCAAAAATTCATATTCGGTGGCACGGTGGCACCAAGTAGAGTTATAACCAGAGTAAGAGAAATTACAATGTAATAGAACACAATTATAAAGAAAATTGCATAAGATTAAAATCGGTGACTTCTGAGGAAGTGTCATTTTCATTACTAACAGTACAAGCATACACCATACAGGAAATATTTTTATTATGCTGTTCAGAGGGACCAATGAACAGGCTGAACACAAAATTCCTGTCAAATGCATAAAAATTAAAAATGCAGCGTGAAATCTACATACACTATTGTACCCATTTCTGTTTAATTCAACTCTCATTTTACTCTGTTCTAACTAGGTATTTCACACCGTATTCCTAAAAAATGTGTTTAACTTCAGTTGTAAGTTGTTCCAAAAAACGTCTACTAAACTGCCGCCGACGAAAGGACCTGGATACGAGCAATATTATTCGACCATAATAAATTGTGTTAAATATTGATTTAACAGAAAATTCATGCCAATTCTGTTAGTTAACCAATGCAAAATTATCATGACAACTTAATTATAATTTGAACACATCTATATATACACTATCACCACTCTAATACTCACAATAACTTATAACAGGCAATATTAATTTAACCTGCATTTTGATTTATCATGCTTCCTGCATGCATAATACTACAGAGTGTTTCACTTACCGCTTATGTTATATAATACAGAGTTGGGCATAATAATTTTAATTCATTCATGATTGCCACATGGTCCCCAGCATACCCCTGGAGTCGTAACATATGCAGTCTGCACAAATTGTGTGTACAATTTTTTTTGAGTTCAGAAAATGTAATTACATCTAAATAGATTGAAAATTTAGGAACCCAATGTCAAGTTGAAACATGAAATTAAAAAAAAAGTATATATAGATAATATTACCTTTACTTTTCAACTTGACATTTGACCCTATAATTTTAAACCGGGTTAGAGGAAATTAAAAATTTTGAACTCGTAAAAAGATTCTACAAAACAATATGGAGTATGCTTGGGATAGGGCGGCAATTATTATTTTCAACCTTGTACATTGTTAGTTTTCATTTTGTGACATGGCAATCGCTACTTGGGTAGACTTTACGAGATCCATAGGTTGGATATTTGCATCTCACCCGAAACAGTAAAGATAATGATCATCGTAAAGTAAACGAAAGGAAAACTCAATATCAATGTATTATTTACCATGGGACATAAGTGATAAACACTGTAAGTTTACACAAACAATAGGATTACCCACGTATAAGCATCTTGTATTGCATTAGGAAAATATAATTATTGAATACAACTGAAAGGAACACATTTGACGAGTACACTGTATTTCACATAAAATAAATAAAGAAAAATAATAAAGAAAAAAACTAACTATATGGTTTAAATCATCCATAAAATTTGAACAAACTAAATGAAACGAATTCTCGAAGTGAGAATCTAAAAAGTGTCCCTAAATACATACTGAATTAAAAGCATGAATATTAAATCCGAACACGAACATAATTTCCACCTGTTTCTGTAAAGTAAAGGAAATAAAATGCTGAAAAAAGCGTTAAATGCAAAAATTATCAGCAACATAACAAAGCGGCACACAAAACAAACAAACTATACACATGTATACACAAAAGCTGAAATAACGCAACGTTATTTTCTAGTATCACATTATTTGTTAACATAAAATATTAAATCAAGGATTATAAGTATTGAGCAATAACAAGTTAAGAATTTTATCTACAACTGAATTATTGCTCTATAATCCTTGATTTTATTTTTAGGATTTACCAAACTTAATGCCTAAAATTTTTCCCAAACGTTGTTTTGGAGTGGCGAGTCCTTTCTTGGGTTTCTTGACGGCAGCAGTAGATTTCGAAGAGCCGGTGGGCTTATTCAAGTTCGAAGCATTGGTAACGTCAGCAGTAACTGAATTTGACTTAATTTTTGCAGGTTTATTGACAGACTTCGACGATACTGTCCTGCTGACAGTACCAGCATCATGTGTCTTAATACTTGAATGGCTCTTAGTAATCTGTGTATAAAATTACTATTATATTACCTACTCTCTTTTTTGAAAACCAAAAATACTTACATATAATTTTGGTATTACCTTCTCTGATAGTTTTTGTGCGGCCTTTTCTAAACCCTTCTCAACCGATTTACGTTTTGCTTTGTCTCGAGCTGGACGTTCATCCCTAGCACTAACCTTGCCAACCTTTATTCTTGGACTCCAAGGAACATCTGTGTCACGAGGGCGACCTCTTTTTGTTCCTCTTTTCGATGAATGGCCTTCATCATCAGAACCCCCAGCAAGAGGAAGATAAACTATTAACAAGAAAATTCTTGATTATTTCAAGTTAAATTATTGACGGAAATAATTAAAAAGGCCGTATACTTGAATTATATGATTACTGTAATCGTCGTCTTGATGAACCTTCTCAATGCCCATATCATAGTCATCATCATTTCTGGCCACAATTCCATTTTTACCATGACTCTTTTTATGACTGTGCCTTTTCTTCAAAGGCAAAATTTCATCTTGTATTTCCAACATATCTTTGATTGCGTCCTTTACTTGAGGCTTTAGGGTACTAAACAATCAAAAATTCCAAACAATCAGCTGAAGGTCGAAAAACATTGACAAAACTTGAAGCGAAGATGTTATATAGCAACGTTTTTTAACATACGTGCAATTTTCAATACGTTCCGTATAGTTTGATGATTTCATCAGTTCTTCTATTCCACTAAGCGTTCCAGCCAATTCCTCGTTGAGGGTCATGTTTCTAGCTCTCTCTGCATTCTGCTTCTTCTTGCACTTGCTTTTACTTCTACCTTTACTTCGATTTCTACTTTTGCTTTTATGGTGGTGCTTTTTCTTATTTTTACTTCTTGACGAAGTATGAGATTTTATATTTACTGAATGGTTGCTGTGATCAGTATCAATTTTTAATTCATCCCTATCTGACTCCACAATATGCAAAGCATCCGATCCGGTATTTGAGTTTGAATCTATAAGCTCTGCTTTGCCATCACTCACTTCATTTTCACACAACATAAAACATTATTAAGCAAGGCAAACAGGAGGAAAAAATCAACACGAACGTTAATTACCATTAAATCTTATGCGTATAGGAGGCGAGATTTGTGGTGGAGTTATACAGTTTACGGGGTGACTAACGTCCACTTCAAGTCTAGGATTGTCAATTGAGGGATCTCTGAAATAATATCACCAATCAATACAAAATTATCAAAAAAAGACTAGATTATAATAACGACAATAATAATATAAAAATGAGGTATGAGTATTACAAGGAATACATATGAGCTGGGCTGGAATTTGAACTACCCCCAGAGTGGCTTGATTGCTTTCGAATTTTTAATTTTAAGGGATTATGTTTCTCAAAATCAACTTCAAGTGCAGGAGAAGTAGAGGGATCGAATTTTGGGTCCATACAAACAGTATTACCAGGCCTAATGGAAATGATAGTTTCCAAAGGATCTGATTTTTTAGATTTAATCTTCCTTTTGGCAGCCGTCAGTTTATCCACTCGAGTAATCACCGTTGTTATTCCAGCTGTTGCGTCCCTTTCATCCTGTTCAATTAACTAACATTAAACAAATATTCAAAGGATACAAAGAATGCCGATGTGAAAAAATAGTCCAATTGTTTACCAATAGTTTTGAAGCTTCTTTTTTTCCACTTGACTTTATCATTTTGGCCAACCCTTTCAATATACGCGTTACATTCACAGAATGAGGGATATCTTCTCTGCGAGACTTATTAGGCTACAATAATGGCATAACAAGAGTTATAAAAAAACGCATGTTTAAGTATATTAAATAATGTAAATACATTCATGGAGGTTAAAAAAACGTTTAATTACCTCCTTTTCCAGGCTCCAAACCTTTAATGTGTCATGCAGAGCTCGAATACCTCTTAAAAGATAATCAGGCAAACGACCCATATTTTGAAATATGCCATCAATTAATGTTTCGGCAGCAAACCAGTGTGTAACCTCAAAATTAGGGAACGCATACTTCAGAGGAACTTTTAAATTCTTCTCCATGGAATAGATCCTTTTCAAAAAATGATATATTTGACTTGTGAAGATTACACAAACATAAGCAATTAAATTCAACATGATAGCATACTTCAACTGCAAATCCATGTTAAGGAAATGCAAAAAATTTCCTCCGAACACAAGAGAATCTGTTGGCGTCAATACTGCATGAATCCACCCGGTAGGGATAAATAAAGTCTGCCCTTTTCTCAACGTACACTCGTAGCAGCTATCACTCTGTAACATATCAAAACTATTAGTAACAGAGATATAAAATTATAAGTCTAATTGCAAGCTAAATAAAATAATAATCACTCTTCGTTATAAGACAGAGATAATTACTGAGCAAAGTGAGATAAAGAAGCGATCTGTTGATTTCTACAAGC
>JAQFYB010007059.1:0-11303 GCA_034694085.1 Pogonognathellus longicornis
AGCCGGTCCCGGCCCTTTGACCGTCCCGGCCCGGAGGAGTTCCCTCCCCTGGCCACCTCGTCGTTACGGTACTGCGTAAGGATTGCACAAACACATAACTCACACTCTCGTACAATATAGAATTTTACTACTGCCATTTCCAGAGTAAAATTTGTATAGAAAAAAATCTCATCATTCTAATATTATGTTCTAGTACTAAAATGAATAAAAAATTTAATTTCAAAATTGCAGGACACAAAATTAAAATTCATTTTCCTGGAGTTTTAATTGGCTGGTTTTAAAATGATGATTTAATGATGCAAATAGTTAAGATATTTTTTACAGAAATAATTGTAGATATTGCAGTTTGTATTACATAAATGTATGGTCTATCATCAATCTAGGTTACTTACTTGTTATTATGTAAGATTTATTACAAATTGGAGTTTGAACTTAATGTGTTTATTGTATTATTATGACATTGAAAGTGTAATGGCAAAGAGTGTTTTGATTTTCATTAATTTGTTCACAATGTATTATTACGGTAGGTACCTTCTTGTATTGTATTTTTAGGGACAAGAATATCGAATGCTGCATTATGTATATATATATTTTGAAATGTCTCAAAGTGCAGAGTTATTAAATGGCACCTAAACTGCAAAAAATCCTTAAAATTGAACTTGCTTACAATGTATTGAGGAAAAGTAAATGTAGTTATTTAACATAAATTTTTCAAATTGAAAATTAAAATAAAAAAACATGGACGAAATAAACAATTGATTTTTAAATCCGCTTAATTAGCCGCATGTCTTGAAAAATGCATAGATTCAGTAAGAGCGTACTTGTTAAGTTTGCATGTATACTCTCTTACTGATGGAAAATGTGATGGAAAATGCCTTGCAACGTTGCAACCAGGTTCCATAGGGAAATGAGAAAAAGTTTGGGGAAATGGGAATTTTTTGGGGGAAATGAAGTAATGGAAAATCTGAATTTTTTCGGAGAAATGAGATAATGGGGTAATTGGTTCCCCCTTAGGAGGCGGGGAAATTTTTGGGGAAATGCTTATTGCACTTTGGTACATATACTTACAATAAAATTCTGATAGCTGTGTAAAATAGCCCCTTATGGTTCATCGCACAAGTTGGAGCACAAGTATGTAACTTGAGACTACTCCACTTCAGCGGCTACAATGGCTACAAATACTAGTACTTCATTGGTCTCACTGACAAGCTCATTCCCTCCATTATATATTCAAGTTCGCATAATTTTCAGAATACTAATAAATAAATTAGAACAGTATGTGCATCGAGACCGCACTTTTAAGCAAAATAATTCATATGCAGATAAACAATATATTAACAATGATATTAAAACTAAACTGACTCCTTAGATTAACGTTAAACGTAACTGTGAAATAACAGAATCTATTTGTTGGTTAACTTGGTTATAGTAACATACCTTTTCATATAAATGTCGCTTAAGCATGTCAAGGTAAGAATTTTGAGAATTCATAATAAATATATATATAATTATTTACTGTTATTCAGAAGTATCTACATTTTGATTCCCGAGTGCAAAGTACCCGATAGCACCTGGAAGACATCCACTTCTGTCGCACATGTTGTTGGTGTATGGTTCTATTCCAGCTGACTGAAGTGGAGGCCTTCAAGCGGTTATCGGGGTACTTTACACTAAGGAGTCAAAATACCTGCCATCTAAGTTACTTCTGAATTACAGTAATTCAATCAAATATATGAAATGGAATTAATTGATTTATTATCTTAAAAATTTAAGGATCTCCTTTCCTACCTTGCCGATGGAATCAAACTTCCTCAACCAGGGCAATTATGTTTAATCAGGTTTGTAAAGTATTTAAAAAATTACACTCAGCACTAAGGGATTCTCAGGATAATGAATTAATTGACAATTATAAAATATTATTAACATTTTGCATAAAAGCCAATCAAAAAGCTTTGTGACGACTGCTACAAAAATGTCAATTTGTAAACATTTCTGAGTGTTTAAAGCAAAATAATGTTTGCAAACTATTTGAGTAGGTACTATATAGAGGATCTAGCCCAACTTAGTTTCTATTTCTGGTATGCACTATCGGATTTAAGAAGGAATTTTGAATGACAAAACATGTTATCATTGCTGAATTTATTTTAGCAAATCAATGTGCAAATGATAAAAATTGAATAATATTGAAACCAGAGCCTGCTTTACTCATGGGCAGACAGGGCGACCGACCAGAGCCACGCGCCTGTTGGGGGCCTCGCAAAACTTGCTACTTGTCAATATTACACCTAATTATTTCAAACTTATTACTGAAACAAAACTTTGGAGCATATCGATTCTGACCCAGAACAATTTTCTTACCTAATTCCCCCCATTTTGTATGCACTCCGCTGATAGCCCAGGGCTTCGCAAAAGCCTAGACCGACGTCAAGAATGAGGTTTTTATGAGGTTAATTTTTTAAAGGCAAAATTTCCCAAACAGCCGACATCCTGAGGCAAGGCAGCCGACCTAAATACAAAATCAACCCTACGGACTCCAGACGACACAATAGTTAAAAATATGTATAAATCCGTCAAAAAAATTGCAAACTAAATCGAAATGGTCACTCGCCGAACAAAATGTAGCATTAAAAAAGATTGAAATGTATACCTATATGTATATATATATTATACCAACTGAAAAGATTATTTTTTTGTTTTACAGAAATTGCAGCGTTCAACTGAGGAAATGAAACCCGCAAATAGTTGACTTATACTCCAAATTTCCAATTGTCAAATTAGAAAAACTAGTTTTAACCGATGCTAAAAAGAATAATATTTCGAATCGAAGTCCACCAATTTCAAATAGAGTAAATATTGTGGCTGGAAAATGCATTAGCAGTTATCGTAGCCATGTGAGAACTCGCATAGGAAAAAATCATTTGAATGTTCTATTTGTGCACACAAATTTAGTCGCTCTTCCAATTGTAATGCGCACATTCGAAGGGTACACAACAAAGAAAAATCCTACAATTATTCCATTTGTAGCAATGATTTCTTCAACCAAAATTATCTGCTAATTCACGTTCGATCTCACACAAGGGAGAAACCTTTCAAGTGCTCTGTGTGCTTCAAAGAGTTTGCATGTCAACGATATCTCACATTTCATGAAAGAAGGGGGGAAATCATTTATTATGATATTTGCCATACATTTATGGTAGCCATTATGACTCAAAATACTGAAATCATTTTGTTTTGTTTAACTAGTTAAATTAGGAACATTGTTTAAAGTAACAAATATTAACATTATACTTAAAAAAAAGGTTTATAATCAGAATATAAATGATTATTTAGGATTCCTATTGAATTCCTTATGACACTTATCACTATATCGTCTATCATAGATTTTGGCAAGTTGAACGATTTGGTAAACTCTTTGAATATCTTGGATATTGTTCCTCTACATCCTATAAACAATCCATGAATGTTTATTGTTTCCAGATTATATTTTTTCTTAAAGAAATTAATTGCGGGAGAATGTTTTTCCACTTTTTCTTTGTCTACTTCTGCAGGTTGAGATAGGTCTCTTTCCATTCTAATTGTTGGGTCTATTATGTGTGCTTCTCTTGTAATTGTGTTTATTGCAATGATGTCAATCCTGCCAGTTGATCCATTGTCCATTACACAATGAATTTCCTCATAGACTTCCCAAATTTTTTTAATCTCTGAACGCATTGGCAATTATGGTGCGAACTTTATTATGACGATTATTTTGTAGAAGTTCCCCTTTAGGACAGATACCTTGAACATGTGATAAGGATTCTTTCTCAGAGTGACAATGTCTACACTGGATTGTTCCGGTACTTCTTCCAGGGGTAATTCTTACAGCCGTTACGTTACAGTTCATTTTGATTGCTGTGGTCCATTCAGAGGATGAAAGTCCGATTTGAGTTGTAATCCATTTGTTTGCGGCAGTATATTCTTGGAACAAACAAACACCATATCCTTTTTGTCTTAATTTAGCCCAATCTTGAAAACTATTTTCTCGAAGATAATTTCGTATCTTTTGGGTCATTTTTGAGTTGATGTTATATTTGGTATCAACAAGAGATATGTCTTCTATTTTGAGATTATGAATGCATTCATTCATACATTTTTGATAATCATTTGAATATTGAATTAGTTCTGGACAATTCGACATTTTTAAAGTATTTAAAGACCAAACTTTTGTATGTAGGCTTCCCATTCTGTTATTATAAGATGTAATCCTTTGTTTTTTCTGTTAGCATACATCATAGACGACGGCGTGTCTGTTGGCAATCCTATGATTTCTTTTATTGAACTTCTAATGATTTTATCTATTCCAGTGAGAAAACTATTTTTAAGCTTTTTTAGAGGGGCTACTTGGAATGCATATGTTAATCAAGGCCAAATGTATTGATTTAGTATATTCAATTTTTGATTTGGATTGAGTAAAGGAGTAGAAATGAGAACTTCCATGTCTTTATGAAATGTTTTCATTAATTCTTTTTCATCAAATTGGATTTCATTTCTGAACATCACCCCAAGATATCTCACTGATTCATTTCTTTTAGCCGTTGCAATAGTTGTTTCATTGTCAATTATTAGTTCACGCTCGTTTTGGATTCCTTTACTAATGGAAATATGCTTACATTTTGATTTGTTCAAATCTAACGCAATTTGCTGTAGACAATTTTTTGCTATAGTAAATAATATTGTTGAGTCATCCCGGTTAACACCTACTAGACAAGTGTGATCTGCAAATCCCAACACTGATGTTTTCATTTTATATTGAGCTAATTCGAAACCGTGTTTGTCACTTATTTCTTTTTCAGAGAGGTTTTTTGGCATAAAGTCTATACAGAGATTAAATAGTGTAGGCGAAAGAGGTAGACCTTGAAAAAGTCCCCGTTTAAAGTATATTTTCTCCGATTTACCTTTTATTGTTTCTATTCGGGTTAAGTTTCCAACACTTAGGTTGATAATGAGATTTCTTAACATAGATGGGATTTCGAGGGATTCTAGTGTTTTCAATAGATGTTTGTATAGATCTAAGAAAGTAATATTCAGGTCTTGTTTCTCACTTTTTGCTTTTTCGAGACACCTAGATAAAATTTCCGTATTAATAAGAGATCCTGATTTACTTATAAATCCGCGTTGGTTATAATTGAATTCTGTATAGCTTCTTAATAGTTTGTGGAGAACATTATTCTTCTGATGAATGAACAAATTGAGATTGGACGCCAATTTCCGGGGTCATTTGGATTTCCTGATTTATAAATTAATACAGTTCTTCCTTCTCTAAACATTTCTGGCACTATATTCCATTTCTTTATTAATGTTGCCAAAGTAGATAATGTTCTATTGCATTGAAAGAATTTGATAGTTCGAATATTAACTTTGTCTGTTCCAGGAGAACTGTCATTTGATATTCCACGAATAGCATTTTCTATTTGTTCTGTTTCAATTTCAATATTAAATTGGTCATCTAAGGAATTTTGGGTGTTTATGTTTATTTTTGGATAGTTTGGTCTGCATTTGTCGTTATCAATTGACCATCTTTCGGTAAACGAATCATGTAAAATATTAAGTTCTATTGTACAACGCTTTTGATCATTTGACAATATTTGATTTACGCATTTTTTACGTTGGTTGTGGTATAGGTATTGCGTTTTGTCATATAAATATTTTTCCCTTCGACGATCTTTGTCACGTTTTGATTGTCTTTGAGGATTTGTGCTCTGACTATACTTTCTTCCGTTGTTGACACATATTCCTTTTTTCCTCATTAAAAAGTATTTTTTGGCCGGGTTTTTTGGTCCAGGTAATTCGTCAGAGGCTGTATCTAAGATTTCGATTAGATTTTTGAGGCTTTTATTTAGTTCGGCTTCGGTTGGTTTGTTTTTCATATAAAGGAGTAAAGTAGTATTTATTTCATTAAATTTTGAGTTGATACTGTCAATTTTATCCTGATTCAAATATTTGGACTTTCTCATTTGAATTGTTTGTTAGTATTATTTCATCATTTTTACTTTTAATTATGCTATCCGCAATATGTTTAGGTGATTCTTCGGGGTGTCGGCTTCTACAACCACTGACACCTTTAGGTCTTTTAAAAAGTCCTTTACATATGGGACACGGCGTATCTGGGTCTTGTTTTACTATTTTTTTATGAGATATGCATGCTTGTTCCTTTTGACTATGACCTTGTACAGTTTGGTGAATTTTCAATCCTTTTTCTCCTTTGAAAGATCGCCCGCAATCTTTATGCATACATTTTAATTCGTTAGGACAAGTTAAAACAACATCTTTGTTTTTAGAAGAATCTGATTGTAATATGGAACTTTCGTTTGTAGTTTTGTTTCTTAGATTTCCACTATGAAGTTTCCTAATTAATGGACTTAGATCGGGAATGAGATTATTTTGGTCATTACTTATTTCCTTGTTATAAAATGAATTTTGTGTCGATGAAATTACATCGGTATCATCTATTTCTTCTGATTGGTTCTTATGGTCAAAATCCCTTGTTGCATTTTTAGATTCTTGGACTGATGATTGCTTTATCTCACTTTCTTTGGCTAATACGGTTGCAGATGCATTATGCTCCATGATAGATCCGAGTATTTTATAGACGTCAATTTCTTCATTTGTTTGATTGGTATTTTTATCATTTATTTCCATGATTATCACTCAAAGTTTGGTATCAAAATGTTTCAATCGGTGAGGGCAACATTATGTAATACATAAAAATCGATTAAAAGCATTCCTCCTGGAGATATTTTAATTTTCCTGGAGAGAAATTATTTTTTAGTGTATCTCCTAGGAAATAAAACACTACTCAGTATACTGGAGAAAAACCTTGCAAGTGTAAATTTTGTCCACAAAAATTTAAAAATTCGAGTGACTTGCGTATTCATGTTTCAAGACACCATCTGAAAGATAAGGATTACCGCTGTTCACTTTGTAGTAGAAGTTTTGCAATTAAAGCAGACTTACATAGGCACATTTCTACGCATACTGGTGAAAAATTTTACAATTGTGAAATTTGTTCCAAGAGTTTTCCTTCACGTTATAATTTAACACATTTAAACACTGATCATTATAAGGAAAAATTAATTGGTTGTACAATTTGCACAAAAAAGTATTTCTCATCAAGAGAGTTGAATATTCATATGAGGATTCACACTGGAGAGAAAACGTACAAATGTGCATTATGTCTTAAACATCTTCACAGTAAAAACTATTTCATTCAACATAATCGGAATTCTCATCAATCTCATTTGGAACACAAATGTTGCTATTGCGATCAAAGATTCACTACAGAGAAATCACTTGAGCGACATATTTACAAAGAACACTTCGTTGCACAAAATGAGTTTCGATGTATTTTCTGTGAAATCAAATTTACTACAGTTTCACTACTCAATGACCACATTGAATCTCACGTTCACGAGAAAGCTCCGTACAAATGTTCGCTATGTCAAAAAAGCTTCCATAAGAATGGCAAAAGATATAAACATATTCAACAAGTTCACATGAATGGAAAATGACACGGGTGTCACATTTGCGATTATGCATTCTATTTGATAAGTCATCTAAAAAGACACATGAGAATCCACACAAGGGAGAAACTACACAAATGTTATTTCTGTCAAATGAAGTTTGCTAGATACGACGATCTTGTTTCACACACGATTCATCAGGAGAAAAACCGTACAAGTGCTCTATATATGCTCGAAAAGGTTTAAAAGTTTCAGGTATCGGCGGGTTCACATGAGGATTCATACATGAGAAAAACCGTGTCAATTTCACTTCTGCGAAGGTTGTTTTTCTTCAGCCACACCTAAAAACCTTCACGAAGCAATAACTCATTAAGAGAAATCGCATGGTTGTACCATGTGCTACAAAATGTTTTCTACATACTCGGACTTATCAATGCACTTGCGCAAACATACAGGGAAAAGAAAGTTCCATCATTGCCAAAAGACATTTGTATCATCATCCGCACTTTCCAAGTGCGCTAAAACTCAGGCTCTAAAAACGCTGTAAGACAAATGTACAAATCCGAACTACGAAAAACTATTGCTGACACATAATTCTTCATACTATGAATAATTTTCAGGGATGGGCAAAATACATGACTCTCAAAATACAATTACAAAATACATTTATAGCTCAAAATACAAAAGTAATTTAAATACATTGGCTCTGAGTCGCCCGAAAATACAAATTACAAAATACGTATTTTAAATACATTTTAAAATAAAAAATACTTATTCATCAATCTAATCAATTCATCTCAAAATCATAATGTTATTTGACAAGGTATTGATATTTAATTTTATTTGATGAGGTTGCGAGCTTTTTTACATTCTCCAATAACATTTTGGTCATCTCTCTCGGTAATTTTAAAATATTTCCCTACCAGTATAAATGGAATTTGGCTAGAGGAGACGGTTGTTGAGTCCAACATTAATATACAATTGACATATTGTTGCACAATGCGATATTGTTTCGTTTTTTACTTGTTAAATCGATACTACAACAAGCACATAAAGGTTTATTGGTGTGTGACTTTGGATTTTATGCTCCGTGGTCCATAGTCCATAGCCATATACTTCTCGTTTCTCGATTTTACAACTTTTTGAAATATAGCGCTTGATTGTATCGACCATTAGTCTCTGATTTGCAGCGTTTTGTTTGTAACGGAAAAGTATTTTGTATTTTATTATGTATTTTGTATTTTAAATACTTTGATTCTGATAGCCTGAAAATACATTGCAACAATTTTTGGTTAAAATACATTTGTATTTTAAATACATATCAATATTTTTGTTTCCAATTACAAATTACAAAATACTTAAATGTATTTTAAATACGTATTTTAATGAAAATGTATTTTAAATACGTATTTTAATTAAAATGTATTTTAAATACGTATTTTAATTAAAATGTATTTTAAATACGTATTTTAATTAAAATGTATTTTAAATACGTATTTTAATTAAAATGTATTTAAAATACAAGTATTTTGCCCATCCCTGATAATTTTAAGCAATATGATTTAAGCACTTTTCAAGGTGTTGTAAATATTTTATGTAATACAAGAATCAGGGTTGGTATTTAAAGGAATGTAAGCATCTCTGTGCCGGGAAATATAGATAAACGCGTAAAAATATGGAAGATTCCAAAATCGACAAAATATACAAACTATTTACATGGCAAAAGCTGATATACAACATTACAACTATTCATTACGATAAGAGATTTCAATAAACACAATCGGGCATTTCACTGCTGTGAGTGAAGAAGTGCTTTTTTATAAAAGCAAAATAAAGTAAAAGCTGATCTTCATTTGAATGCACAGCTCTTTATAAGTACTTCTTTCAAAGTATATCTTGCGCGTAATTTAAATTTCCACATGGGACCTGGAAATCCACATTTTTAGAAATTTTTCAAAATGTCAATTTAGCACCCAATATTAACTGTGGAATTTAGTTTACAATTCAAATTTTACTGGTAGGCTGTGTCATTTTCGTTTTTATTTAGTTTGTGGTCAGATTAAATAAACGACCTTACTACTGTTTACTTTCAAACTGTAATGGTGTGGTGTTGTATGTAAGGAATGTGCAAAGTGAAAGTAGTAAAAGCAGCTTTTCAGTCTAAAAGCATCCCAGGAGGTGCTTTTCCAAGAGTAAAATAAAAGTAGCTTTAAAAGCATTGGCGCACGCTCACTTGCGACAACGCAAAAGACGAAAAAGCACAAGAGGAAAAAAAAGTACTTTAAAGTACTTTTACAACCGAGAATGAAAGGTCCTATTATTTAAGTAGCATTCGTTCTGCATTTGAAGATTAGATTTTACTTTTTTCAATGTTGTAATTTGTGCTCAACTTTTGTATTATGCCTTATACATCGATTAAGTAGGATTATCGGTGTTTTTCTTTAATTTCCTGTATTTTTCTATACGGATTAACATTTTTTTTGATTCCCGTAAAATACGTATGTTTTAGAGCTGGGAACGGACCGGATCGGACCGGCCCGGTCCGAACCCGTAATTTACGGGCTTGGAATTTCATATATTGAAACGGACCGGACCGGGTTCGGGCCGAAACTTTTCGGACCGGGTTCGGACCGGGTCTAAAATTATGGCAGCAAATTTTTTTAAAGATCCATCTGATGATAATCATGAACATTTCATTTACAAATTCTGTTTCATACTTTGTTTAAATTTCTATCTCAAATCTAGTTTTTTCGCTACATACTTTTACGATGTGTAACTATAGCATTAGAGTTCGGACCTAGTTCGGACCGGGCTTGAGAAATATCGGGTTCGGACACGGCCGGACCTCACTTCATAATTTCAGTCCGGTCCGGGTTCGGGCCGGGTTTGAAAAAACCGGCCCGTTCCCAGCTCTAGTATGTTTCCGTAAAAATGTCCGTAGTTCCATACCTCCCGTACTTTCAACCCTGACAAGAAAGAGGCCTCACTCCTTCCTAAAATGGTAGATTAATTGACAGTAATAGTAAATATACAAATTTTAATTCATTAACAGCTTTAATGCAATCAAGAGATAGTTGTCACTTTAGCTGTGGTATCTTGAAATGTCAATACTTACATATATTACATTCATTTACTTTAAAATCCAATATCCAATGAATGCATCATCGACTAATCTTCACTTGATCAAATTATGATGTTTTTTAAATAAATAAATATTTATATCCAATATTACTGGCAGACACTATTATATTTCACCACGTTTTTTTATTTTCTTTTAAAAAGAGCTAAGTAGAGTTAAAATTTCGCAATGTTAAAAAGTTTTTTTTATTACTTTGAAAATAGTTTTGTTTGCACAATTGTGAGCTTTACATAAATGCTTGGTTATTAACTATTAATAAATCTACAAATATTGATCACCATATCACATTGCGGGAAGCGTCAAGTGATAAAACCTTTTAGTATTAGAGCACTAAAAGAAACTGTAATCAGAGTAGGCAAATCAAAAACTTACGATACAGAAAACTGTGACACTATACAACGACCAGAGTAAACCATGAGATATATGCCTTTGGTTCGATTTGTATGAAAGTTGGTAGGATTATAGATCTCGTTGCGTACAACACGTTTGAATAGGGCGCCAAAAAGAGTTACCGGGCCGTTTGACCTCTAGAGGTCATTAAAGTATAGCTTGACTTCAGCAGTGCCTTTGGTTCGATTTGTATGAAACTTGGTAGGATTATAGATCTCGTTGCGTACAACACGTTTGAATAGGGCGCCAAAAAGAGTTACCGGGCCGTTTGACCT
>JAQFYB010007060.1:0-11303 GCA_034694085.1 Pogonognathellus longicornis
CTTTTTTTCGTATCTATCGGAGCCGTTCGCTAGAAATAGCTCCCAGTAACGAGAGAAGTTAACTTGTCACGATAATACCTACAAGTACAAAATGGTCTTCATACAAAAGAATAGGTTTACTGCGAAAACAGTTGCACACAAGAAGTATGCGATTAAATAATATGTTGTTTTCAATAACTTTGCACATCAAAATTCTCGGCACATCAAAATTGATCCGAAAGAAATCTGCGCAGAGTTAGAATAGGGGATCAATTTCCAGACACACAGACAAATACAGATAAAGTCCCTTCTCAAATGCCCGCGTGGAATTTTGCCAAAAGTACACTACTTTTTTACTTATTGCTATAAAACTACTTAATATTTGAAAAAAACAAGTACAATTTTTTTTATATACTTCAAGGTACACTGTAAAAATTTAAATGTTTTCGTCACCTGTCACCTCCTAAAAACCGTTTTGAGTGCAGAACATTAGTCAAATTGTATTCATGCTTTCTCTTACGACGCGTTCGGAATGCAAAAGCGGAATTTACTTCCTGAATTCATACTTCCCAATCTTTCTACTATATACCCACTGTGTGTGTGTGTGTGTGTGTGTGTTAAAGTAGCAGTATAATACTCTATTCTCAAGCCATTATTTAGGCCCATTTGAATAAACTGCTTGGTCGCTGTCTTGCGACATTGTTATTAAGAACATGAAGGACTACCGTCTCAAAGCCTATAGTGAGTAAGCCTGAGCTAAGGTAGATCAGTCAACGAACATATTATTTATACTCTGTGTATGCTAATCATCACAGTAACGATAAACTAATAAGATATCTTACTGGTCCTGCCTAGCCTCTCGGTCATGACTCAATATACGCAGCATGGATACGTAAAGATTAGCCCTTGTGGCAGTTGAATATTAGGAACATCTAAGACATTCCTGTGAAAATATTCCAGTGACCGTCAATCTCAGATCCGTCGATAGTTGCAGATGAATGTTTGAACCACCGAGCCGACCACCCTGGGTACATATACCCACCGTACTGAAATGACCAAAACCCTTAAAACATTAGGGCTAATGTTTTAACGTAATACAAAATAAACTATTAAACAAATAGATATAAAAAAGTATCGGTTATTTTCAAACTGTTGTTAAAATTTGTGGGACCATCAATTCCGTTTACACTACTGAACGATTGAACGCCGTTTCTCTTCAACCAAGGAAAGTCCACTTACTGAGAACTTTGAGTTCATAGAGATGATGATACATTACATACATACACACACACACACACATTCTTATTAAAGTATATAACCGATACTTTAATAAGGGATGCATGAGAACTTTGAGAACCCCTCTGGGTTCTCATGCAACCAATAAAGTATCTTAACAATCTTAAACGCCAAATAATTTAAACGCAAACACGTTTATTCGAGTACCCCTCTGCGATAAAATGTTTACAAGAAATCGCGAATTCAAACTTTGAGTTGAGTTGAAAGGAGAATGCATTTAACACTCTGTATAGGACTAGCATAGAAGACGAAAAAGTAGCTCGTGAGCTGCTTCTATAGTTTAAGCTTTCTTCTGCGACTGCTAAAAAACATGTGAGATGTGCGACAGTCGCATAACGTACCAGCACAATTCGAATAAGACGTGTAAGGATTTAAGTATAAGACTCAATAAGACGCATAACTGCTATTCGAAAACCCCTATTATGTTTTGCTTACGGTATGTTATTCCCACTTCCAACGTCCAGTAGATAATTTTGAAGATTGATAAAGGACCATAATACTCGAAACCTATTTTTCCTCATTTAACATTGGAGTCAACCTCAATCACTGAGCACCTGTAACTGAGCATCCCCTGAGATTATACCCGAACGCCATAGCAAAAGCTAGCCGACCATCATTATACACATTTACCAAATGTTTGCTGTTTTTAAGCTGATGTCAATTCACCTTTCTAAAAACAGTGTGAAGACCTTTAAAATATTAAATTGTCTCCTTTTTCGCTTTCTTTTCATTTTTAATATGAACTATTATTAAGGTAGATATATGTAATTTTTTCCATAAACTAAACGATTTAAAAAGCAAAATAACAGTGGAATGGGAAAACTAAATTTTGTGAAAATTATTAGAAAATCAGAATTAGAAAATTTTTGCCTTTTAACGCTAACATGGGATTTAAATTTAGGAGATTAAAAAAAGTGGGCAGCCCAATGCGAGAGTTAGAAATTTTTATAGATTTTAGATCGAGCAACTAACAAGTAACCGCATATTAAAAAAGGAAATGTTTTCGTGAATTTTAAACCGAAAAAATAAGCTAATTATTGGGAAATATTTTCAAATTTCACCCTTTGGCCGTCCCAGAGGTAATCTACAGCATAGGTGGCAATCTCCCCTCCAAATCCCCTACACTTGACCTCCCCTCCACTCACCCTCCAAGATTTTTGATGGGATGGAGTGGAGGGCACACTGTCACTTGTAGTAGGGAGGCGACGACGAAACTCAATTCGCTGTGCAATGTGAGACTTCATCGTAGTCAAACCTAAGCATATAGACTTACGACTAAAATCTCATTTCAAAAAGCATCGAAATTTTAGGGTTCCGAAAACTTCCTAAAAAAGTGGAGATTTTCATTTTGTTTATCATAACAAGGTGATTTGGATGGTGTGAATCCGAAATGGGTGTTGATGGGTTTAAATTTTTTATACTTGATTGAAGTTTACCATGTAAATCTCAACACAAATCAAAAATGTCGCAATTTCATGCAATTATTGTGGCGATATTTATTTAGCGCTTTGTTTTTGTCATCCTGACCTAAATTTGAAGAGGATGTTGGAAAAATTTAGAAACAAGTAGAATTTGAAAGTCAAAATAGGGATTTATGTCGCATTTAATACATTAAGCATGGAAAAAGTGGAGGGGGCGGAGGACAACATCCAATGAAGGTGCTTGGAGGGGAGGGGGATGGTAATGACATCCGTCGGAGGGGCACGGATGGGAGGGGAATGTCATAGACCTCCAACGGAGGGGCTGGGAGGGGAGGAGTTTGTCCGACACATCCATTGGAGGTGCTGAAAGGTAAAGAAACTTTTGAGTGTATGTACTTTGATATTACGATTCGTAATGTAAAGTGTTAAAACAGCTTTGTTAGCAAGGGGCGTATTGTCGAAAGGATTATTGCAAAGGGATTAACTTCTGAAGAAACCTTGGCAAAGCACTGTTACTGTACTATATATTACGAGTTAATCCCTTTAAAATAATCCTTTCAACCTTGGCAAGGGATTACTATATATAATGAGTATTAAAACAGTTTATCTCGTGGGGCGTATTTCTTAACTAAAAGAGATTATAGCAATTAGCTAAACATGTACCCTACGCGTTTCTAAGAATTAAAAGAGGAGTATCCCTACGTCGGCGACCATATACTTTGAGTATCCCATTACTTGCATTTTGCTTTCATACAATCGGTTCATCACATTTTACAAAAAATTGAAACTTGGACGGAGTCAGATCGCAGGCTGAACATTTTTTGGAGGGACTAGGTGGAAACGGGGTTGTCGAGGACCTCCAACGGAGGGTCTCGGAGGGGAGGGGGATGTTCTAGACCTGCAACGGAGGGGCTTGAAGGGGAGGGGGATTTCAAAGACATCAAATGGAGGGGCTCGGAGGGGAGTGGGATACCATAGACCTTCAGCGGAGGGGCTCGGGGGGAGAGCTCGGAGGGGAGTGGGATGCTATAGACCTCAAACGGAGGGACTCGGGGGGGAGGGGAATTATGGCAACATCCTTTGGAGTGGAGGGTCATAGAAAATTGCCACCTATGATCTACAGTCCAATGACAACTTTTCGTAAGCGAACAGTAAAGATTATAATACCATCTATATCTTAAATTCAGCCGAGGGCCCAATTTGCCCGCCGACAAGTGCAAGGTCAACATAGGGTCAAATATCAACTGTTGGCTTAGGTTGAGAGTTGAAACGGCCTATTTGACCCTAAAATGCCTTGCGATTGCAACCACATTCAAGTTGTTTTATGCATAAGTCTAGTGTATTTAACGGACAGTCAATTGTCTGTTTAGTTAAAATTGAAAGATTTGTAAGACACAACAGTAATCAATGTTTTATTAGATTCTACAAACCCATTGTATACAAAAATCAACAAATTATTCAGTTTACTGCCCGAAACACTCCGATCTTATTATTATAGCATTTGAGTTAAAAGTACACGATATCGATGAGAGCAAGTTCTCAAAGAATTGTGCTGCTGACATCCTAGAATAGAATTATAATAATATCGTAGAGTGCGAATTTGATGCGTTTTAGATAGATTTCAGCCTAAAATTTCTCAAATATTTCGCACTTCGCGCGATTACGTCACATTTGTGCACTGTGTTGGTAGTTTGCCCCTCCCAAAATGGAATCCTAAATACGGCCATGGGAGTAGTATCTTATGTTCCTCACGGCCGGGACAAGCTTGTTACGGCACTGATAAAAGGTATTCATACAGTGTATTTAGTATAACATGAACATTACCCGAAGAAATATTGTAGGTATTTACAACGGTTGTACAAAAACGTGACTGAATATAATATAAATTAATAATAACTACAGGCAGCAATACATACATTTCTTTAAAACGCAAAATCAATATTGACGGCCAGCTAGTATTCTCCCATGGTATTTCCCTGCAACAAACCATAATGCCCATAAGAGTCCAAAATATTACAAGGATTATAACCACGATATTGGTTTAGAAGTGTGTATGCTAGAATACTTCCTAAATAGCGAGAACTATTATATAGAAACCATATATTCATGTTTGTCAAGGAAAAATAATAATTTACGACGATGTTATTTAGTTTTACTAAGTTTTACTTCACGAGGATTTTCAACAGTATCATGTACTTTACAATATTAAAATTAAGTTACAAGTAAAATACCAAATTGTAACGGGTAAAACATATACACATAAGCCATGGTAAACTGTATGTAAACAGGAGCGAACAATGGCTGCTCAATATGTTGCTCATGGCGTTTTCCTTTGTTACAATATTGTAAAAAAGCAAAAAAGTCCTGAGGCGAATTTAAGATAGACTTTCGCAGCTTAATGAGCTGATAAGAAGGGTTAAATTTTATACAGGGCTGTTCGGCACTTGACGATTTTGTAAAAACACGTGGAGCAGAGCGAAGCGTAAATTAAAATATTTTAACAATAGTATGAAATGAAGTAGTTGTCAGCAAATGGACTAAACTGGCTCTTCTAAACAATAATATTTATGATAAGTTTAACATCGTAGATAAATTTTATCGTTGCATCCGAAAAAAGGCTAAGTACATTTTCTTTTGATCCTCTTTGGGTTAGTCCTTGATGTCCGTTGACCCATTTATTAGCTAATATGTCTGCCACTGTAACACAGAGACAAAACATATAAACAATACAAACAAAGAGAACCGAGAAACACGACATTTTGGGATTCAGGTTTAATTTTATTCCTGGATTATGACACTACAGCAGACAAAAATATGTACTTAGAATTTAAGCATGTACAGTATCGTACAATGAAACACATAAAGCACTCATTGCATTTGAGCAAATTTAAATATCCACAGTTTTTATAGTATTGCAGATATTTATGAGTTGTTATACAAGGATTGCAAACACCGTAAACCTATTCTACGTACTACCTTAAATCTACTCTATAAATTAATAATCGGTTATTGAAGTAAACAGAAAAATAAGACTTTTCCAGCCCATGCAGACACGTAGCCAGGATTATAAGTGGGAGGGTGTACTTCAGGATTCTCTTTGGAAATCAATTTCTTAGGGGGTGAAATCTAACTATGACTTTGAGGTACAAATTAGTATAAATATGAGCGCTAAGAAAAAATGGAGCAAATTTATTTCAAAATCACAGCAAAATGATATAAAATTTGCGCATAGCGCGAAAAGTGTTCTGAGTTTTGAACATTTATGACCATGATAATAATATTATACTCTGAGGGGTACACGTAAACCTAGTCCACATCGTATGGCTATGTGCGCATCTCCAGCCATAATATGAATAGTTGTTGGAAAACCTGTTTGCAAAGTTGTATCACAACTAAACAAAACTTAAATTTTCCATGTCACTATTGGCTTTAACGTAGTTGTCACATTGGGATATACTGACAGCGTATGAATATTGAAGCACTATTGATTATAATGGTTGGCTTACTTCTAATTTTCAATAGCAAGACAATGGTGTAGTCTCTCACGGCTCAGTGAAAATTCCTTCAATGTATTAGTAAAGTGTATTTGCAAAATAAGAAGACCATACAATTCCTACTTGTAGATACAATTTCATCTGCTTCCTTTTCACACTCCAAAATTTATTTAGATTGAACTTGGACTAAAAAGTGGGAATTTTACACTAAGATTCGCAAAATAGATCTTGGGACAACTTGAGGGTTGAGAGATGTTGCCTTGACTACGGTTTTTTGGAAAAAGTGCTTTATTTAAACGATTTTGGCACAAGTTTATTAAGAAACTGTCCCATTTCTCATTTTTAAGGGAACGGCACTCTTCATCACCTGTGGTTGGGGAATCTTTAAGCACCTTGCTCGAATCATAAATCCAAAAGAATTGAAACATAAAAAAACTCACATTACTTTCTATCAACTTGCGCTGTAGATAAATTTCTTTCAAAATGATTAGTGAGGAAATGTATAATCTGATGCAGATTGTTTTTAATTTCGGAGCAAAACTTAAAATTTCTGTATATGATGCAAGTGCTGAGAAAAAAGAAATGGTTGTTTCAAAAAGTAGGTTAAGACGGATGAATGCATATTTAGGCTTTCTTAGTTTCATCGTATGTTTATTGTATTTAATTCCTCGTCTTCTTGTTCAAATTTTCAAACCTGATCCAAATTTTGAGACTAAACAAATTATCATTTTTTTATTCCTCATACTCATATATCTAACAGTGGCTGCTTTTAACTTGTCAATTCTTCTGTGGAAAAAAGAAATGAAAATGGACACATTTCTTACCACTGGTAACCAATTATATTTATATTTGTATTAGAAAATATTTATAAAGCCATTTCGAAGCAAAAATACAAACAGTTAAAAAATTGGAACGGAGAAGCAAACTCCAAAATACTGTTTGCCGGACGGTACCCGAAACAACTCCTCCAACCGTCCCAATAGAAAGAACGTATATAGGTGAGGGCAAATACCAACGGCAAGGTCGAGTTCGTCTAAAGCCGCAAACATTTGCCCTCCTGCAACGTACGTCTTTATGTTGATTTGAAATTGGTATCAATTTCAATATGAAGACCGTAAATCAATAGGGTATGATTACCCCTAGCGCTAGGCCTTACACTGTGGGAACAATTATTTCTTCCTTTTACGCCATTTTATTTTTATAACATTCGTATCTCAAGTCCAATGTTCATTTTCCGCCAGAAACACATTTATCTATTACCCCTCCTGAATGCCTGACATAAATACGACCTTGCAACATTTATACAATGGTGATGATCAATAGAATAGTAGTTATTAATAACTTAGTCGCTAATATTTAATTATTACATTCAAAATATTGGGTTAAAGCGAAAACACGATTGTGGTCTGTGAAAGACCCCCAAGGCGAGTTGAAGGGAGGGTACTCCCCGTGCAACAAATCGTTAAACGACTTCACAGTGATCGTTAACGATAAAAATCTAATAACGATCTTTCTTCGATTTTACAACGCAAACTCTATGAAATAGTCACGACAACAAGTTATAACTATTTGATAGCGAATGATCGTTGCTAAATCGAACCTGCTGGCATGAAAAAGTCGCTGTTTTGTTGGTCGCTATTGCTTCGCTACTATATCGCTACCGTTAAATTTAACTTAAAAATTAATGTGATATGATAGTACGATAGCGTAAAGAAACAGTCACGATAATATAGTCTAACGATAACACAACGAATAAAGATCAGGATTAGTAAGGGATTGTTGTCAGTGCTAATGCATGCAAGTAAGCCATTCAATTACCGTACGCGCCGGAATAGTGACCCGTGGCGAGATAAACCCCCAGTTGGGGGGTTTAATATGCATGAAAGCCTGTAATGTGGGTTCCCAATGTATAATTCCCCATATTTACAATAATTCCCCATATGATGTTTAGGTATTATTCAATAATATTGTCGCCATGTCATATATGTATAGATATGGATTACCCGTTTGCCCGTTTCATGAAAAAGGAAGGATTATAGTTGCGTGAAAGGACAAGTGAGTGTCAAAAAGTCCCTACCACCTACATTTATAGTAGGGATTGTGAGTCTGGCAGGGACTTGCTCAAAACAGAGGCAGCAAAAGGGATAGGAATTCTTCCTATCATCAACGATGAAGACGTAATGCTACCTTCCGACGAAGAATTGATGGATATTGAATTTACTCAACCAGACACGGATCTTATTGATGACAGTATACTGTTCTCAGACCATGAAAATTAAATTTTGCCTTACATTTCTTAAATAGTACATTCAGAATAAACATTTTGTCCTTAAGTAATTAATTCGCAATTTTGACTACCTAATAAAAAAATTATTCTAAAATATAATTCCCCATGTTCACAATAACTCCTCATACGGGTTCTTATTGCAACATAAGGTACCTAAAACACCTCATCCAAAATATATACCCCCACGAGTCAGTAATCCGGCGCCTACGGTAGATTTGATTCAAGTTGTAATAAGAATTATTGTTACAGATAAAATTTAAGTTAATTTTAAATGTACTCATCAAGACATCAAAAAAGACTGATCTCCTGTTTTGTTGACACCAATTAACATGAAACAACTAAAGGAAATAGTGAGAGTGATAGCAGTGATTTTAGTTGTGTTTAAGATTGTTTAAATGCTAGTGATACTACAGATTGTTTGTTTAAAGTGCTTTAGTTTGTTATTCATGTGCCATACTATTATGCATAGCTTTGTAACGAGTAGTGCAACATCGTTATTAAAAAACTCATTTTAATAAATATTGTTTGTTAACAAAAATATACCTAGCATAGCATTAAAATGAATTCGCAAAGATATTGTAACGAAAACTATTGCATATCACTAATAAAACGTTAACGAGGTTGATACGACACTCCAAGTAATCGTAGCGATGGTACTATCGACATTAGTTATCGAATCGCCGACTATTCGGCGGACATTTAGTTATGAATTCGATAGCTATGCGTTAACGCATAGATAGCGAATCGTCGCTTTTTCGACGAATTTCGACGAATTTCGAAGTCGCTTTCATTCCTTCTTAGCGACTTCACTACGATATCACACTAGAATGTTTCTCGGGTCGGATGGTTGAAGAGCTAGACACGGTCTACTTTCACAATACTTTTAACATTGATAATAATTTTAAGCTCGTAACCATGGGGCTAAACTAGATCGAGAATTATTGGCCATTAAGGATTAAATATTATATCAAGTCAATACGACTTTACTCTTAACGGTCAAAAATTCTCGATCTAGTTTAGACCTGTCCTCGTAACTTCTAACAACAGTAAATGTTTTGTACTGTAAAACATTTAATTCAATAGTTGCTCTATAATAGTTGTCCAATTATTTGTGAAAAAGTTAGTGATTGGAAAATAATGAAAGGATTTTTTGTACAAAGTTATCAAACAGCTTGAATACATTGTTTACAAATGCAGTTTCAAAAACATAATATTAATTTCATATTTTCTTTTACAGATTATTTTAAAATGGGACTTACCACAAGACATGGGAGTGGGAGAGACTGGATGGAACGGTTTCTTACGATAGCTATTTCTATGTTCATGGTCATAACAGTCTTTCTAACATTTTTCATAGTATTCCACACAGATTCTCCGTTAGTTCGCTTTTTCAATGAGGTTGTATATTTTGTTCCAATTCTCAGTGTACTTACTTCTCATCCACTATTTTTAGGAATGGAATTGATCGTTGTGTATATGATAAATATTTATATGGCAACACTGGTCGTATTATTTGACAGTTTGGGTTTAATTTACATGATATTTTGTAAAAATTGGATCCAATTTATTCTCAAGTATGAGAAGCCCGTTCTAAATACATCCAAGAACAACAGTGTAAAATTGATGCCTAAAGTCAAAATTGTCCGTGAATTGTTTACTTGGTTGCAATTGCTCAATATTCGCGTCAATAATATAATTGTCATTGTTGCCCCCACATTGTTTGCTTCGGCTTTCCTCGTTGGTCTCATTTGCAATTATATTACTTTAGAAATGAAAAAGATCATTCCCATGCCCCTATTTTTGATATTTCCAGCAATCTCAGGATTATTGATTATTTTGGAATATTTAATGCTTGGAGAGAGTGCCAAAATATATTTGGGATCGCTTGAATTAAAGGCGTATTGGAGAAGAGAGGGAGGGTGGTGCATGAGAAAATGGATGAGTAGTCGTCGACCTCTAAGAATATCAATTGCAATTTTCTTTTTCATAAAGGTATACACAATATTGAATGTTTGGAATGCACTATTATCAAGCCCTATCAATCTTTCATTGACCATCTAAGTAAGGTTGAATGCAGAGAGTGTAGGAGAAGAAACGAAAAAACAAGCTTTTCCGTTTCTTGGAAAGAAATTGAAACCGCTTGAATGTTGTTTTACGATTCAAACGAAAAATCAAGGGAAACTGAAGTGTGAAAGCCCAACGATTCTTCTGTATTTACAATTTTTTATGGGTTGAATGGGATAAAGTTATAATGCCAAAATTTCTCAATTTTTGTATTATGCTGCAAAATTGGTTTTGTAATTAATAATTTAAAAAAATGTGCTTCAATAAAATGCGCTTTAATTGCAGCTATGTTTCAAAAGACATTGAAAGGGTAATCAAAATGGAACGATTTCCAACTTCTTGATGCAACAAATTATTTTTTAACTGATAGGGGAGAGCCAAAAACTTAAGATAGTTGAGATCCACGGTTGGATATCGTAGATGACTTTTAGTTTTAAAATCAAACCACCACAAATTTGTTTGTTTCTGATTTTATTATCCTGACATGTGGATTATGAATTACGATATTCACATCCACTTGAGTTTTGTACTTTTAATTGAATGTTCAATAAACAGCAATTACTTAGTAAAAGTGACGTTGAAAGAATGTGTTCTCTCATATGAAATATTGTTTTCAGTTAATCAGTTTATTAATTCGACATAAGACAAATCAAGCCAAATACATGTTTCAATTCTCATTTACAATTTCTTTCATGTAAGATAATAATCACGAAGATACGTTAAACTTACAAGTATTTCTGTACACTTGATAATCACGAAGAT
>JAQFYB010007061.1:0-11301 GCA_034694085.1 Pogonognathellus longicornis
TACATGGATTGTGTCGGACAACTTCGATATTGTGTGAAACGCCGATATTTTCAGAAAGAAAAGATATTCTGAAAAGTTTCATTAATTTTTCATTGGTTCTGACCCAAATTGAAATTTTTTGTGGTGTGCATGAAAATTTTTAATTTTGGGGTTTTGTCATCCCTGAAACCAGAATTTTTTAATGTTTAAATATTTTTTATTCTATAAACCCCCTTGGAAAGTGAAACTGTCACTTTGTTTGGGTAAACTTTTGAAAGATTCACGCATTGAATAGGAAATAAGAAAATAACTTAAATAAACTTAAATACAATAAGCAACTTCTTGCATCTTAATTCTTAATTGTAAAAACGTATGGACAAATTACTGTTAAAATGTGAGTGGGAAATGGATTTATTTTTGATGGAACATAAAAGCTATAATTAAACTGAAAACGTTGAGAAGTAACTACATAAACTACATTTCTATATTAACCAGAAAAATGAGTGTTTTGAATGACTTAAAAAGTTTTAGAATTGACCAACTTTCTTTGTAGCGTGTTTTGCAATTAGTAACTTTAATAATAATAATCTTACTTCTTAGTACTTCTACCTTATGGTTTTTATTTATTTACTTCAATTAATTAAATTCCTACGCTCATCATTTATCATTATACCACTGATTATCCTTTCGTAGCACACGATAAGTATTTAAAATCTCCCCGGATTTTTTTTCCCATCATTTAACAATGAAACAAACATTTAGAGCAATTTATTTTGCTCACAAGACATAATATTTTTACTATACAATTATCCTGTTAAAAACATTTAACTTCCAGTTAATTAAAATATATTTACCTAATATAAAAAAGTAAACAAAAATATTACATAAATAACTGTAACTTGACTAGGGATATTTCACATCCAGGAACTAGCATTGCTTAATTGGAAAACTTTTACATAATCGAACATTTCATTTAATATTTGTATGCTCCTTATGTCAACAAATTCGCAAGAATTGCAAAACTCAAAATAATATTTTCAATCTAAAAATGGGAAGCATAATTTAAGGAAAAAAACAATAAACATCATGAACAGAGTAGGTGTCATAATTCAGCTCCAGTTAAGGAAGGAGCAATGGTAATTACCTACCCTGTACACTGTAGTAAAGATATTTAATTAATTTGATGTGTATTCATAAAGGGATCATAGTGCCGTGACATGAACTCCGTCTTGAATGAGTGTTTCGTGTGTGTCATCCGGGTGAATTCCTGAGGAAACCGGATCTGAAATGATGCGACAGTTGTGTTTGTTGTTTTCACTTGATCCCAAAATTGCAACACCCTCATCCTCCGATTCCCCGTTGGAATCGTCATAGTCGATTGAACTTTTTGACGGAGGGATTTGAGGGACTTGTAAAAGATTCCTGGAAATCGCAGAGGTTGTGGTCGTTGTGGTTGTTGCAATTGTAGCTGCCCCGCTCATACTTCCACAACCAATTCCCGGAGCTCCTGTTGTTGCTGCAGATGTGGCAGAAGTGGCTCCAGTCCCACCACCCATTTTCCGGTGTCGTTCCGAACCCTTTTTTCCACGAGGAAACACCGAATTCTCCACGTGAAGCGCGGCATTCACATCCTGCAAACAAACACCACAATATTCTTCATTAATTTATTTTGTCCCAGATGTTACAGTACAAAATATTTCAGTTTGTATGAATTAATGAATTTTATTGTTTTATAACAAGGTTGATGATCAAATACAGACACAGCCAGCTCGCATTCACAACTACAAGGTTTACCTAATAATTGAATGCAACTTGAAAGTATTTACTGTAACTAAATATTCTGGTGCTAGTGCTAGAATAACAACATCTATGTAACACATCTCTAAACCCTTTTTATCATTCTGTGGAAGAAATCAATTAAAAACTATTCTAATGTAACATAATGTATGAATCATTGGTGAAGCAGCATAGTCCATTTATATTGAAATACTTTGATAAAATATAATAACCGTTTGTCACACACGCACACAAATCAATACGGTCCTACTCTAATTGAAAATTTCATGGCACACAATAGTAAAGAAAAATTTTGGAATGTTTTCTTCCTGGAAAAACGAATACAAAAAATATATATAATGATCATACAATTTCAATTTTCAAAATACAAATCTTCCTGGACAATTAAAAGAAAAAAATAATTTAGCAAAAATAAGTATAAATATTTTACCTATAATTAGACTTCCCAAATAAATAAATGAAAGAAACTCCGAAAATACAATTTTATTCCAAAAAATTGATTGTTTTTCCAGGAAGAGTTATAATTTTCTATTTTCCAGCGTTTGATACAATTACCATTTTCCTAAGTCCGTTGACATAGTGGTAGTCGAGGCGTGCACAGTGACATAGGTATCAAATGGATTGGAGGATGTGTTTTTAATTCGCACGTATTAACTATCGCTTTCCTAAAAACGACTTGGACTGGGTTTGACGACAATTTAAGGCAGTTTGCAAAAATCTAGCGGTTTGGTATGCCACATCTTTAATGAGAAAAAATGTGCTCTTTAAAATTTGATGCAAAGCAATTGAAGTTAGAAACTGGGCTTTAAGATACAAGTCAAAAAATAATATTCCTGTCTTTGTTTGCGAAATTCGAACGCACAGACTCGGCTCAGTTAATTCAGAGTAAAGAAAGGGTCCGGCAAAGCTCTAATCGACATAATTGTACTATTGCGCGTGAAAGTGGGCTCTATAGCAAAGCAGGGAGTTATAGGGGCGTTCTCGGGTTGATTAATTCGAATTCTCAGATGCATGTGCTTCAATTGATTACTCAAGTAACTAATAATTAATTTATTGCAAACCCAGTCCAAGTTTTTTTAGGAAAGCCATATTATACATTCCCGATCACTACAAAGTGAACACTAAAAAATTCATAAATATGAAAAGGAAACTGAGTATAAATGTAAATTGGTTGATTAGGTTGATTGAAAAAGTAAAAAGGAGACAAAGACATATAGGATTAGAAAAAACAGTCAGATCGTTCTATGTAGTTTTAGAGTGACAACGTGAGTAAGTGAAATCCAAACAAACTGCGAGCAAGTACATTACATGAGTCTAGAGTGGAGGAATATCAACAAGTAAATAATGTCAAACGATTAAAACCAACAATTGAGGAGTAATTATAAAATCATGACGAAACAAATTATAAATATACCTATGTAGAGCGACATAGAGATAGAAAAATGTTCACATTTCAGTGGTATGAGTTTGAGTCATATGGCAAGACTCCAGGTTATCGGACGAGAATGTCGGTCTACGGCTACGATGTACGAGAAACTTGAACATAGAATGGAACGCAAACAGTCAGTAATAAATTACAGTGTGCTTTTTCACTTTTCAACTTGTGACTCAAAAAATCTTTTGACTCGGCTACTACGCCATTTGAAATAATAAAATAATTTCAATGAATTCATTGTTAGTGTTGTACTAACCTTTCCTTTGGCACAAGTGCAAGCCTTCATGAAGCTCTTTTTGAAGTTCTCCGACAAAAATGCGTAAAGAATTGGCTACAAATTACAATATAAGATTAAACATGGTGACCCTGCACAAAAATGGCACATTGGCGCATAATTTTCTCGTTTTTCAAACGTAGAATAATGTATGTAATAATAATCAATCAATTAACTTCACTAAATATTTTAATTTTTAATTGTAGTAGTTTAAATAATTATTATAATTACGTTCATTGCGGAATTGGAATAGCTTAAACACCCAGCAAGCAGAAACATAGTCAAAACGGCTCCGGAATGATTAGAACCGTCGGTCGTAAAAATTAAAGCCATCTGAAAAGTAACAAACGCGTATATTTACAGCTTTTATAATTATTGTACTGATCCCATAAATTATTTATTACTATTACATACAATTATTAAATGTAGGTATTTGACATTTGAATTTCTATGAATTCGTATTTAAAATAATTTCTATGAAGTACATTGAAAGAAATAAGCCCCTGGTGTGCATTAGAGTATTTACGGTGTGTATTTTTGTTTGTTAAAAATTATTAGCAAAATCTATTTGTCGATTTATAAATAACAAAATTACCTGGGAAATCCAATAGAATACCCAACAAAGAAAGTAGACTGTGATGACTGTGAGAACCAGTTTGGTGACTTTTCGATGGGAACGTTTTCGGTCCCTTGCTCGATTTGTTTGTTGTAGGGTCGGAGGTGGTTGACCGTTATTTGGATCACCTCCAGCTCCGACAAGATTGGCGTTACTAGAGGGTTGAGGTGGTCGACGCTTGGGACCCACTGTACGCAATCGACGAATGACCAGAACGTAAAATATGAGAATTAATGTCAGTGGAATGGCAAAGCTGAGAATGAATGAATAAATGATGAAAATCATTTGTCCCGTCAAATGACCCGATTCTGGCCAAAATATGTTGCAATTGATCTGAAAACATAATAAAATAATATTTATTGTTAAAAACCTTACACTCTTAAAAATTCACTCCAATATAATTAATTTTACTTTTGTTACTTTTACCTTGTTGTCGATTTCAAGAGTGTTAGCGTACATGTAGATGGGCACCATGATCAGTGCAGATATTGTCCATGCAGTCAAAGCGACCAGTTTTGCAATGAACGGCGTTCTCCATCGTGCAGCACTGATGGGGTGACAAACAGCCAAATATCTGAAAACAGAACACGGTTTAAGGGTGGCTGCATGTATCCTTTAGCTAAGACTCATTTCACAACAACCCAAAAGATCTCAAAAATAATATTTTTAATGAATAATCTAAACATTCAAGAATATTATTTTATATTAATAATAAAAGTACATTATGTCCTCTTCTGGGGACACCCATTGGAAGTTAAAAAGTACGAGTCACCTCAATTGGGACAGTGCCCAAAAAAGAGAGTAGAAAATTCCAGAAACATGGAAAAAACTGAAATGGCTGATAAAAATTGCCTGTTTAAGTTTATGAAGCGTCATCCATCCCTTTCAGTAAGAAAACCGCAAGCTACCAGCTTGTTTAGAAATAGTTTAGTAAATATTAATTTTATACTTTTAATGAGGACAAGCTCGAACAATTTTTAGGCAAAAAGTACCTGGAAGTAATTTTAATAATTGATTGAAAAAGAGCATTTTTGAAGAAAATGGCGCGAATTTATTATAATTTATTTATAAGATGGATAGATTGTAAAATTCGGATTCGAGGTGTTCAATCTGGCTAATACCATTGGCTATTTGCCACCCTTATACATTTTATATCATGTATAATATAGGAAAATTATAAATTTTACCATTTTATGATGAAATATTTCATCTTTTCATATTCCAATAAAAATTGATAGCATTCCTGTTTCATGATTTTTTCCTGATATTTATTTAACTGATGGTTAATTTTTTTTACTAAGTTACTAAATATTTTTCTTGTTTCAAGCAGAAGTACAGGATTTTGTGCTAAAGCAAATTTAATAATTTGCTAATTTTACTAAAGCATTGAATTATTTATTAAATAAATAAATACACCCAGATTTTTTACCTATCGGCTGACATGATAAGAAGAAACATGGAGCTCGTGATTTGGTTGATGCTTGTACTGGTGAAGTAAGCTTTGCACATGTAATTTCCAAAGGGCCAGTAGCCGATGCTGATTGTTGTCATAAGAAATGGAATTCCCACCAAGAAGCATTCGTCCGCGATGGCCAAATTGACAATGTAAAGATTGGTCACTGTTTGCATTTTGGAAAAGCGAACAACGACGTAAATGACGAGAGTATTACCACATAGACCCACAATGCATACGATGCCGTACAAAATCTGAACAAGAATTTGAATCCACCAGGGATTTGAGTTCGCTACTCCGAAATGTGCATCTTCTGTTCCATTTGAAGAAGACAGGTTGGAGTATTGACTGCTAAAGTTCGAGGAAGATGTGTAGTTTTCATCTTCCAAAAGATATGCGGCAGCGTCAGAAATATTATTCATTGCGAATCCAAGAATATTTTGTTTTCCTTATGGGAAAGGCGGAAAAATGTTTTTAAACACCCCTATGAATAATTTCTCATGGGTGGGTAAGAAGTTCTTTAATTCCAGTAAATTTTTCTCTTGCTGCAAACAATCTGTAATCCAAAAAAATGTATTTAACATTTATTTCGTGCACTTTTAAAACTGAAGTTATAACATTCTTTACTTTTTAATACCTCATATTTCCTTAATCTTAATTAAGTTGCGAAAATATTCACTTATTACAGTTTATGATTCACTCATTTTAACATTTATTTGTAATTTGAACCGAGAATTAATCGGAGTACATATCACCAAAAAACGTGTAAATCTCAACAACTGCATTTTAAATACAGATCTGGTTTATAAATGCATTGTTAATAAAAACTGTATAGGTATACCTACTTTAAATAAACTCCGTAAGCCCAAAGTATTTTTTAATCTAAATTGAGAGTTTAACTCATTTTTAGCTTTAATAGTTTTTAATTTTTGCTTAAAAATATATAACTAGATGTTATGCAAAAATTTGTTTGCTAAGTCTAATTACCAACTATAGCGAGTAATCGTTTGTTCAGCTGTTTAAATCTTTGGTTAAACTGAAACATTCTGTTTCTCTGTTTAGAGTCCTTGACCACTTAGGAGATGTAATATAATGTATCGTAAACAATATACATATACAAAGGGTGAGTCCACAAGAAGGTTCCAGCTGAAAAAGGCGGTTATGAATAGCCGGAATGATTAAGCGGGGCAGTAGTTTTTGTCATGTGTTCTTATAGCACTAATGTATTTAACTCTGTTTTCTGAAAAGTCTGAAATGTAATTTCTTTCCCAAACTTTGCAACAATTCCAAACTAAATTCTTTTGTTTTATCAAATCAGTATCAGCATTTCATAATTAGGTAAAAGCCACAAACCGTATCGAAAAATTAAAGTCCTCATTATTTACCATGCTTCCTCAATTAATTTTAATGGCTTTGACTATTTAAAGTAACACCTTTTCAACAGAGTACTGTAATGAAAAAGTCTTGGAAAGAAATAAAAAATAAGTACTTTCTTTTGTCAGACTGCAAAAAAAGCTTACTTGATGGAAGTAACGGATATGCTTTTGAATCCTGAGTCTTGGTCTGGAGATCATACTGAAAATAATATAGCTGCACATTCTAAAAATTTCAATTCGAATAAATTTTGTTTTTAACTTGGAACAATCTTGTCGACTCACCCTTTGTATTTTGTATATTATGCCTATACGCTTAAAATCTTAACATAACTTAACACACCGTACCTACATAAAAGCATACAGTAGTGTAACAACTAACAAGTTTGCTAAAACAGAATATTTCTTGAGATAGAGAGACGGAAACGTAATTCTCAAGTGACAGAATGAATGAATGGCTGAGTGACGAGTGAGATGACTGAATATGAAACAAGCTACGCGAGACCTGGACTGTGGTGATAGTAAACAAATTGAACCAATTTAGTCCATATGTACAGTGATACTAATATGCTGTATAACTAACCTTATAATATAGTCAGATTTAACTATATAGCATAAGCTAAATATATACATTATTTCTTATTTCAGTTTAGCCTTTTAAAGTATTTATGTCTGCTTTTAATTTGTCAATGGCAGAACTACCGATGACGTCAGTATCGTAAGGATTTTCCACTATTCTTAAACAAACTGAGACCACAGTTTGGAATAAATTATATCTGGAAAAAGAATATCAACTGAACTACAGTACATTACATATTACATTTCTCATTTTAGATTAGATTACTGATGCGTAACAATATTGTTAACGCTTAATCAGGAAATTTTACATGCACAAGACCAGCAAATCCATGGTGCTAATTAGTATAATTCTTTGTACATACATAGATGCATTGCTTTCGCTCCAGTAATGATAATAATTAATATCTAATTTGCAAATATGTACATTATCCCTTGGATGTATATTATACAGAGAGCGCCTCCTAACTCGTCACATAGGGCTTTTAACATGGATAGGTAACCTATTAAAAATTCAAAACCAAAATTTTATCGATGACAACAAGCCATTTTTGCTGTTATTCCTAATACCTATCCTGTATATGAACATAACCTACTAATGTTATATTTATAAGCCCTATGTCATACATATGTTATTTGCCCTATATGACGGCTTAAGTGGCGTGCACTGTATGTATAATGTAATGTAATGTAATTTTACATCCATATATAATGTGAAAGTAATGTACATCTTTGGTATTGTGTACATTTGAGAGTTTTATAGTAGTAATATTAAATTAATGTAGTGTTTAAATTGGAAGTTCTCGGCGTATGTACACAATGTACAGTACAAACTAATAATATGGTAGTGCCCAATGCTCATGGAAATGGTGCTTATCTCTATGGTGCCTTGGTAGTGCCTATAGGTTGTAGGTATATTTCAACATTTGTACGATTGATAATTTAAACCTCATTTATGACAAACGTCTGTTAAAATTATTTTTAATACCTGTACAGACAGACCAAATGATTACTAACCTACTTTTAGCAGATATTTTTAGCGCAGCTTAATGCTTTTCAAATAAACAGACTGATACATTCACTGGCGTAGCCAGAGGGGCAATTGCCCTCCCTCCCCCTAAATCCGGAAAAATTAGGTTATTTTACCAAAAAAATACCTAAAATTTTTCTTGCTACACGCGAATTTTATGATCATTTTTGCCCCAATTTGTTCAAATTTTTCACGCTTCTCCCGAAAATGAGCACATATGTTTTGAGTCCCCTCCCCGAAACCAAATCCTGGCTTTCACCTAGATGGATACATTTGTACTCACATTGAAAATATATCTAATAAGATTCAGACTTGATTAATAATTCCATTACTGAGCGTAATGCCCCAGTAAAATTAAGAATGCATTTATGAGTTATCCAACTTAACCGTCATTTAACATTCACACACACACTGTTCGAACAGTGGCGGATCTAGGATTTTTCAAGGGGGGTGTTTCCAAGATATATCCCATAGTAACAATCAGGTAGTCTGAGATGGAATTGTTTTTAAATATTTTTTTGTTTTTGCACTTGGATCTAAATTAGATCCAACTTTTCAATGGATGCAATGTAAAAATATTAAAAAGTTGGAACTAATTTAGATCCAAAATGCAAAAACAAAAAATTATTTAAAAACAATTCCATCTCACACTACATGACTGTTAATTACTATTGGATATATCTTGACGAAAATCCCATCAAAGCCCACACAAGTGCAGTTTTTGCGATTTAAGATTTCCAGCAGAAAAATTCGAAGAACATTTCGTTGGACAAAATGGGTTTCTATGTATTTTCTGTGAAACTAAAATCAAAACAGTGGAATACCTAAAGGATCATATTCTATCTCACACAGGGGCGTATCCAGGTCAGACATTTGGGGGGGCTTGAACAAACCTTTGTGATATACTTTAATTTTTCGCGCGCAGCGCGAAAAAATTTTGCAATTTTTTGTTAAATTTGCGCAAATTTAAGTCAAAATCAATGGGGGGGGGCTTCAGCCCCATAAGCCCCCCTAAATACGCCACTGATCTCACAGTAAAGAGAAAACTCCATACAAATGCTCGCTGTGCGAAAACAGTTTTGGAAAGGATGCAAGTAGACACGGTCACATTCGAAAAGTTCATGTGAATGGAAAATGCCACGTGTGTCATATTTGTGGACATGCATTTTATTTGGTCAATGATCTAAAAAACCATGTAATGACCAACGCAGGCGAAACACCGTACACCTGTGATATATGCACAAAGCGTTTTAAAAGCAAAACCGGTCATCGCCTTCATATGAAATTGCATTCATGAGAGAATTTGGGTCCACTACCATTTCATATGTAATGAACTAAACTCTAAAACTCTAATTGATTTAATTATCTGTAATAAAAAAGAAAATATTAAGTGTAGTGGAGTGCTAAAATGCAGTATTGCAGATCATGATTTGATATATGCTGTGAGAAAAATTAAAAGAACTGTAAACAAGAACAAAATAATAACAGTTCGACAATATAAAAAAGTAAACATAGATTCCCTACGTAATCAAATTATAACTGCCCCATGGAGTGTTCTAGATATCTGCAACAGTGTAGATAGTGCATTTGCATTTTATAACTATATACTATCCTTCATACTAAACATTGAAATTCCACTAAAGTCAATCATGGTCAAAGTTAATAAACCAAAGTGGCTAACGGCTAACTACATTGATAAATGCAATCTACGGGACAAACTGAAAGCTGAATCCAACAAATCAAAATGTGCAGTGAAATCCAAAGAATACAAACAAATCCGTAACATGCTAAATAGACAAACAGATGAATTAAAATATAATGCACCAGAACAAGAAGTGATTAGCAGTCAAAATAAGACAAAAACACAGTGGAAACTTTTCAACAATGAAATAGGCCGAACACACAATCCAACAAAAATTAATAAACTGACAAGCAATAATATAACATATACTAATGAAATAGATATTGCAAATGTTCTGGCAAAATCACTACTACTACCGCCTGTCTCGACTACTGAAAAATATGAAGGCTATAATTGTACTAAAAGCAACCATCACCCAAAAATCTCAGACATAGAGATCACTGAAGAGGATGTATTAGCAGCCATTAATAAGACATCTAGCAACAAGCCGGAAGGTATAGATGGAATACCAGCAACGTTCCTGAAATTAATATGTGTTGAAATTACTCCTATACTTACTAAACTATTTAATCGTTCATTAAAAGAAAACATATTTCCGGAAATATACAAACAAGCAATTGTTATGCCTTTTTATAAAAATAAAGGCTCAAAAGATGACCCGTTAAACTACAGACCAATTTCCATCCTCTGTGCGACATCCAAAATCTTCGAGAGCATAATATATGAAAAACTAAAATCCTTTTTCCGCCACTCTAATACACTCTCACAACAACAACACGGTTTCAGATCTGGATTTTCAACCTTTAGTGCAATATCAAAATTGACTGACGATATTTTTAATGCCGGAGAATCTCGTAAATATACTGCAGTAATCTTCATAGACTTCCGCAAAGCTTTCGACTCTATACTCCACGACAAATTCCCTGCAAAACTGAAATCCGTGGGAGTAGAAAACAATGTTAACCAGTGGATCATATCATATTTATCACATCGATCTATACGAGTAAAAATCAACGACAAACTATCTGACCCATGTCCATTACAACGTAGTACACCACAAGGCAGCACTCTTAGTGCACTACTCTTCACCATTTATATAAATGAAATATCCAATGTCCCTTTGTTT